>BROE01000019.1:8369790-8397360 GCA_036571765.1 Plecoglossus altivelis
GGGGGGGGGTAGAGAGGGAGGACAGGGAGAGAGAGAGTGAGGGAGAAAGAGAGAGAAGCAGAGGACATGAATTATTAATACAGCTCATGTTCGGTCCAGACAAACACAAGCACCCTGCTGAAATATTCAAAAGTGTATTTATGAAAGTTAATACACCGGCCTGCATACTCAGACAGCCAGTGGCTTCTGTAGTAGAAGCAGAAGGAGCTGTCTGGAGGACTGGAGGTTAACTTATTACTTGGCTGTCCCAGTGCCTGGTCGTTAAAAGGCCGAAATTGGTTTTCCCACTACAGCCGCCCTGGATTGGATGCGTTGACCTTGGCGTGCTTCGAATCAGCGCAACAGCGCCAGACAGCGCTGTGTGTGAGAACACAGCACCGCATTGTCTTTCACGGTCTCAAGACAGAAATGCGATAGCAGCACCACCTGATATGACAAGGGTGTCGTCTCCCGGCAACCAGCTTTGACAAACACACTGCGTGTGCGACGAAGTGTCGCGCCTTCGATGACCCGACGTCAAACCGCATCTGTCCAGAGCGCAGAGCGAGGGCCAAGAGGAGGTGCGACCAGTAACCGGCGGTTACAGTCCTGACCACTGTAACGCCGCCCTAAACTTCATTGACTGACGTTGATGGACGGGAGATGCTAAACAGTTTAGCAGTTCGACGACATGGCAGATTGTTCAGCCTGAGCGCTGGGCGCAGCACTGACCCATTAGCCTTGAGCTGGGGGGAGTCCAACACAGTCAAGACCAGGTCACTCCATCGTGCCAGGCTGAAGATACTGCACACGAGGGACTTCTTCAGAAGCTTGCGCTTCCAGAAAGCTGAACAACAAGCTGCCTTCGCCCCATCGTGAGGCCACATCACTCCTTATCTGCCCTCCCTCTCGGTGTGTCTATCACTGTCGACATGTAACCAGACCAAACTAGTAGATAACTGAGACTAGGGAGCTTAACACACAGAGACTAAAGATAAGGTTAGACGCTATCTATCGCGTATAGATCTTGTGTCTCTGAATACAGGGCTTAAGGGCTGCTCTTATTTGGATGACGGTCTTTGACTGCCTGAAACAGATTGACCTCCGCACCCCCCCCACCCCCACCCCCCAGGGGGGGAGACAGTCAAAGTCGTGGGTGTTTTAGATAAAGGGATTTCCTTTCCGCTAGAACTCCAGCAATCAGAATTTAAGATCAAATGGATGGATGATCAACAGTGGACTGATAGGATTTCCTATATCTCACTGCCAATTCAGGTCTGCCTGTCAAAGAGTGACAGCAGACTCCCCTTGCCTTATCTTTCAGGTTCAGAACAAAGTTAGCGCCATTAAGAATACATTCGATGGGGGGGGGGGGGGGATCAATTTCGAACTTTGCTTCGATCTCGCAACGCGAGGGGGTGTTCTCTCTGAGTCCGTCAGCTGCTGGGGGGGAGTGTGTGTGTGTGTCTTGTGGGTGGGGGGTGTACAGGCCTCTCTCCATCACCCTCAAAACGCCTGATAGTTCTTTTCTCCCCAGATGCTGGAGGATAACAAGGGGAATGTCTGGCTCCTGCTGCCAGGAGAAAGCTCCTTTCAGACCCCAAGGGTAACGCGTTCTCCTGAAGTCAGCAAGTCTCTTGGCGTGGCGGAGGGACCACGGTGACCCCAATAACACAAGCAGGAAAGCAATCGATGAGCCAGCCGCTTGCAGAGCAGAGAGGGTGAATTACTTGACGAAAAAGACACAAATGGAATGTGTAAGTGTGCACCGGCTGTGGCAGTGAGGGCAGAGACAGGAGGAGGAGACCTGAATTCACCAGAATCATCCAGAAGGACAGGAGCAGGGAGGAAGGAGGGAAAAATGCCTGACTTCAAATAAAAATCACTAAATGATCTTCTCTTATTTCCGCTTTTATTGTATTATGGTAATCAGTGTCTTGTCAGCTAAAGACAGGGGTGGTGGAGACTTACTGAAGTGTATTTGGAGGGAATTCTGAACTCTTTTAACTGGACTGAACCATATCTTTACTGTTGTACCTGCAGATGATCTGATGGTGTCTACTGTTGTACCTGCAGATGATCTGATGGTGTCTACTGTTGTACCTGCAGATGATCTGATGGTGTCTACTGTTGTACCTGTACTGGAGCTGATAGTCTCCTTCCCAATGACGTGTCCCAGTAGGTCGTACTGGTTCAGTCTGGAGCCGTCCTCTGCGACCGCCACAGACGTCTCATCTTCTTGCGTCCAAAGGTAGATGACCTCGTTGTTAGTGTAAGCATCTGAGAGGTGAGAAAGGGGGAGTGGAGTGAGGGGAGAGAGAGGAGGGGTAGAGATGGGGGGGTTTGAGTCGGGGGGGGGGCACATTGACAGAGAAACAGAGTTAGAGAGAGAAACAGAGAGAGAGAGAGAGAGAGAGAGAGAAACAGACAGAGACAAAGAGACAGAGACAGAGTGTCATATGGGAAGACAGAGGGGTCTGCAGTATATAAAGCAGTGTTTCCCCACAATGCCTCAGTGGCACACTATAAAAGCAACAAAGGTTGGCAGAAAAGTGGATGCCTTGATCTGAATAAATCCATATCAATGAATTGTATTTGAATGGCAGTGCAATAAAAGCAGTTTGTTGAATTTGGCACCTTGAATTCAAAGTGCATCGGCATAAAGCCTTGGGATTTGAGGGTTGTGCAGTTTTGCTGAAGGACACTGCCTTGAAAAACAGTGAGGAGCTCTTTCTGGTGAACAGAAACTAGCTCTCTCTCTCTCCCTCTCCCTTTCTCTCTCTCTCTCTCTCCCTCCCTCTCCCTCTCTCTCTACAGTTCTGAGCATCTGAACATGACAAATGCAAAAAAAAGAAACGCACTCCTCAATCGCTCTGAATTCCAAGTAAAAACAAGTCCAAAACGAACGTGCTCAGCAACAGGGTCATAATTCAAACATCAGCCTGCGGTGAGCTAATGAAAGTTTGATAGTCACGGAGAACCTTTAGTTCGATTCTCCTGAGAACTCATGAATTCAACACCTAATGCATCTACTTTAGTACCTCTTCAGCAATATACAATAGTAATTGCTCACGGAGTGTATAATTACATCACCCAACAAACACGAGCGGTGTATGGTTGGCTGCGGAAAGAGGAACCACAGCGCGAGCCCATCTGTAGCGCCAGAGGAGGTCAAGTATATCTGACACTTTCATCGCACGGTATAAAACATGGTGTTTAAGACTCTCAACTTTTTTTTTTTTCGCTGGTCAATTCAATTCCGCGTTTCTCCTTGCTGTCTGGGATGGGTCAGAAGGTAGATGCTAGCATATTAGAGAAACATGTTGTGGAGGAGACAATCAAACTGGTCATTGTTCTGTTTTCGAAGGGCATTCCATTGACTCTCAGTAGACTCATTAATTATCGTGAGTGAATGGGCATCCCTGCGTCACTTGCGAAGGCAAATCGGCAAGAATGAGTGTTTCGCTTTAACAAGTTCCTCGACTGAGCTCGATGAATACGTGTGTAGCGTTGACCTGGTTTGGAACATGTAAATGACATGAAACCAAACACGCAAGCGAAGTCCTACGTCTTCATTGTTCTCTCACTGCGCCTCGGAGATTTCCACTATGCAGAACGTCAAATCCTACCTCGACGCTAAAACCGCAGAAGGAAAAAAAAAACAGACAAAAAAAAAACTAAAACCGCACGCGCTTTTTTTTTTTTGTTAGCAGATCCCGAATTTGAAAACTTGAAAGTTTCAAGTCTTGTGGCAACAATAAATGATACATAACGCTCGAGATTACTGTGCCATTTCCGATGAAAAGAAGGCGTATGTGGCTCACAAAATCGCCTGTATGGCAACAGTCCTCCTCAAAGGCCGCTAATTACTTGCCAACCCGTGCGCCGTTGCTCTGAGGAAGGCGATTGCTCATCAGCCTTCAGGCAGATTTCCGTTTCTATGAAAACAGATCAGGGCTGGAGCTGCAACCGTTACCGCTATCGTGCTCCGAGCCAGCCGACGCCAGCCGACGCCAGCCTTCCCTCTTCTGAAAGAACCGCTTTTGTCTTATTGGTGACCCGCTGATGTTTTATTCACAGCATCCTGGTCGCTGTGTCACACTGACCTTTAATACGTGTCACTGGCGAGGTTATCATCTCGAGGAATGATAATTACGTGCGGACCCCCCTCCTCCCTGGTCATCTCCACAGAAACACTGATGTCAGAGGGAGGGAGAAGGAGGTAGGGGGGGTCTTGCGAAACGAGGACGAGAATTAACGGTCGAGGTACAATCGTCTTTTGTGCTCTACATGCTATTCACATAGTCTATTCAAGGCTGGAGGGCACATTAAATTGATTCTGGCTCTCTACCCATATCAACAGGGGACCAGGAGAGCACAAATGGATCATTGTTTCAAATGAAGACGTCTCGTACCGTACAAATCCTTATCTGGAGAGACTTATAGCTCCCAAACGTGAGCGAGGGGGCGAGAGGGGGGGGGGGGTGAGGAATAATGAGAGTGAGAGACGGTAATTTAGAAAAAGATGGGGAGACAGACATGAAGAGAGAGAGAGAGACAGAGCATGGGAGAGAGACATAGGAAAGAGAGAGAGGGGGGGAGGTTCTGGAGAAACTTACAGCTCCCAAATTTCAGAGGACAAGCGTGGGCGTCCATGGGGAAGTCCTCCAGGTGCATGGGACACTCAGCATGGATGGTCAGTCTGGAGAGAGAGAGACAGGGGGAGAGAGATAAGGGAGAGAAAGAGAGGGGGAGGGAGGAGGAGAAGGATGAAGGGGAGGGCTGAAGGAGAGGAGGAGAGATAAGAGAGAGGACATGAGGGAGAGAGAGAGAAGAGGGAAAGAGAAGGAGAGAGATAAGAGAAAGAGAGAGGACATGAGGGAGAGAGAAATTTAGATTTAGAGATGAGAGGGAAACAGAAATAGAAAACAAGAAAGAGAGACAGAAAAAGTCACATTTTCTCTCTGTCGAAGCAATTCCTGACACTTGTCTCATAGCAGGAACACAGACTGTGTTGGTCCAGTGTTTACAGCTGGGTTTTTCAAAACGTGCTCAGACAACATTTCCTCCTGCGAGGCAGCTGCTCAGTAAACACAAGATCTGTGCTTGTGAAGTAGGTGGTGGAAGTCAAACAGAGATGTTGTGTTTGAGGTCGTCCTCTCTGGATGGGAATATGTCTGACCTGGCAAGGTCATTCTGCCTGAAATCTGGGGTGAAATCATCTCCAGTTTAAAGCTGGTTGAACATTTGGGATTTTTTTTTGAGGTGGATAATGAAGGTGGGAGGGAGGGAGGAGGTGAGAGAGGGAGGAGGGTGAGAGAAAGGGAGGAGGGTGAGAGATAGGGAGGAGGGTGAGAGAGAGGGAGGAGGGTGAGAGGGACGGAGGGGGTGAGAGAAAGGAAGGAGGGTGAGAGAGAGGTAGGAGAGTGAGAGGGACGAAAGAGGGTGAGAGAGAGGAAGGAGGGTGAGAGAGAGGGAGGAGTGTGAGAGGGACGGAGGAGGGTGAGAGAGAGACAGGAGGGTGAGAGGAAGAGGAGAGGGGCGGGGGGGGGCGAGAGAGGAGAAGTGAGGAGAAAGGCAGTGTGAGCAGTCACGTAGTGAGTCTGCCTGACAAGCTGCTGCATCAGACTGGTGTGTCTGGGCTGCTAGCGATTTGTCAGTTTTCCCATCAGTGCAGATTTTTCTCCCTCCATCACTCCTCCTTCCTCCTCCCTCCGCTCCCTCCTCCCTCCCTCTGCTCCTCTCCATCCCTCCTCTTCCTCTCTCTCTCCTCCCTTCCTCTTCCTCCATCCCTCCTCCCTTCCTCTCTCCTTCATCCCTCCTCCTTCCTCTCTCCCTCTCCTTCCTCTCTCCTTCCATCCCTCCCTCCCTTCCTCTCTCCCTCCTTCCTCTTCCCCTCCACCCTCCTCCCTCCCTTCCTCTCTCCCTCCATGCCTTCTTCCCCCCTCCCTTCCCGAATCTCTCCCGCTAACCATCTTTCCCTCCATTCCTCTCTTCATTCATCTCTCCCTTCCTCTACTCCTCTCTCTCACCCGTACATTGCTTTGCGTGAAAGCTAAATTGCATTATGTCATAAACATACCTAGACATATCTGGACATGGAGTGGTATATCTTTAACCTGGGCACCGAAAACATTGTCCATTCAAGTCCTCAAGTAGCATGAAAACGATCAGCTTTGTCCTCTTGCAACAGTAACAGGTAGGAATATTTGTTTTCGTGTACTGGAACGATGTTGCTTGGATTTGGAGGACTGGTCTTGACTCTGTCATCAACATGTGTACATTTCCTCTAAAGTTTCTACAGTTCCATGTTCTTTAAGTGCTTAATGAGATGCAAGAGTCCACCCTCTGGGTAATCTTTAAACATAATGGTTATGATGTCCTGGTCTCGCAAATTAACTGCACTTGGAGAGAGAGGAACACTTTGCAGCTGACATTAATTAATGGGTTTCCTGTGTGCGGGCGTGCGTGTGTGTTAGGGGGCGGGTGTTGTGTGCGTATGTGCGTGCGTGATTGTGAGTGCATGTGTGTATGTGCTTGTCAACCCCAGAGCCACACTGGAGAGGGCCTCATGGGACTGGCCCCTCCCCTTCCCTTCCCTCTCCTGTTGTCCCCCTTGCATCCAGAAAAACAGCTGCATCGATCGGCGTGTCGAGGTACAAGCCACCGGCACCTCATCTCTGTCCCGGTCCCACTGGGGGTGCCTGCAGGCTGGGAGGTATGCATCCTCACACNACCATCTCCCTGAGAACGCTCTCCTATTACACCAGCAATTTCACAAGCGGAGCCCCGTATCGACGGCGCTCTATTGGATTTGTAGCGAGTCTCTTTTGGGTGATTCACAGCTTCTGAGACGGCGGCTGCACCGTCTGTCACCCTGTCAATCAAACGGGCCCCGGTTCTCTGCGGTGATAAGCTTTCACCTTGGAAAACAAACGACAGCGTCAGGCACTAGCACCGGGCCCGTCCCCTGCCGCGCCCACGGACGCCGGTGATGAGTGAGAAGCCTTCCATGGCATTCATCATACTTAGTATCATATCTGGATTCTGATCGTGATCAATGAGTCTCTCTCTCCTTTCTCTATATATCTGTCTTGTTTTCACTGTCTCGCCCTCTCACTCTATCTCACTCTCGCTCTTACTGTCTCTCTCTCACATTCTCTTTTGACAGATTTTTTCTCCCTTTCTCTCTCCCTCTCCCAGTCCCTCTCTAGCTTTCTCTCACACAGTCTCTTTCTCCCAGTGTTTCTTTCAGTTTCTGTATCTTTCCGCATATCTCCCCATTCATCTCTCTCTCTCTCTCTCTCTCTCTCTCTCTCTCTCTCTCTCTCCCTCTCTCTCTCTCTCTATCTCTCTCCCTCTCTCCGTCCTTATTGTGGACGTTGAGTTACAGGGATATGTATCCCGCCATGCTGATGCTACCATAGCCCCACCCCCCTCCAGAACCCTCCCAGGAGAACGAGGGATGACACGGGAAAGATGGAGTGCACGCCAACTCTGGAGTTTTATGGAAGGCTGCTAACTGACCCATGCATCTGCCAGCGCGACATCCAATCAGTCAAATGCTGAACGGCGAATTTCCCTTTCCTCAAGGTCAACCGCACGTATCCACGGAGACGCCAAGCCTGCCAAACAAAGGTGCCATCACCTCGTCACCAGGACATCCAGGTGACCCCAGCGAGGAGGCGTCGGGAGGATCAGGAAAGCCATTCATTTGTTGTTGTTGTTGTTGTTGTTGTTGATGATTTAGATTGAACATTCCCATGCCTGGGCTTTAAGGCTTCAGCCTCAGCTCATGATATTATGATCCTCGGGTCACAGAAGTCCCCCGACGGAGGCCGTGTTTCCTACATTTGATGCAGGGGGAAGGTCAGATCGTCAACGGGGCCTTCAGCTCAGTCATGACAACGAACAGCAATTAGCCGGCGAGAAGATCACTGTAATTACCATTACCAACAAGGACTAGCTCGGAAACCGCTCGGCAACACTCAGCGCACCGCGCAATTAATTTACTGCTGCATTAGGCTCCGTTGTGTTATGGAATATGCAGGGGTGAAATATGGTCGGCGGGGAGGGGCAATAGAGAGGCACGTGATTATGGATACACAGCTAAGAGAGGGGGGGAGAGAGAGGGAGAGAGAGAGGGAGGTAGAGAGGGAAGGAGAGAGAGGGAGCCAGAGATTAGAGAGAGATGAAGAGGAAGAGAGGGAGATGGAGAGGGAGGAAGAGAGATGGAGAGGGAGAGAGGAGAGACAGATGGATAGGGAGGGAGAGGGAGGGAGAGAGGGAGAGAAAGAGAGATGGAGAGAAAGGGAGGAGCGGGAAATGGAGAGGGAGAGAGGAGAGAAAGATGGAGAGGGAGGGAGAGAGAGAGGAGAGAGATGCAGAGAGAGGGAGAGAGAGGGAGACAGAGAGGTAGAGATCACACCGACGTCCAGATCACCTGACTCCTGAGCACGGGGCTAATGCGTGGCAAGGTTGCCATGGAACCTTTGACGGTGATGGTTTTTTTGGTGTATTTTCAGCCCACTTCAGGGGCATGATGGAGACTGCAACACAAGGCTCTCAATTAGTCTGCTTTATCACAGACCATCACATAGTATCACAGACCATCAAATCGTATCACAGACCATCTCATCATATCACAGACCATCACATCGTATCACAGACCATCACATCGCATCACAGACCGTATCAGCATCCATCCTACATGGTAGAGCATCTGAACAGAGACAGGGCCCTCTAAACAAACACCTGCTTGTAGTCTCAGAGACAAGGCTTAGTCTGGGTACAAGTCTTAGCAGGTGCAAAAATCTCAGAGAGACGTCAAAAGAATACGTCCAGAGTTCAACAATAATCACATCTCCCTTCCTGTTTCAGTCTGTTCATACTTTTAAATCCATTTCAAACCTTGTTCAATAAAATCATAGCTGGATTCAGAGTCTCTCTCTTTTTTGTCTTTCTTTTTGGTCACTACTGAGTAAAGCAGAGCTGGTCTTAGCTGTACCCTGCTGCCACCCCAATTAGAAGGTGACCAAGCGTCTAACAGAGCGTGAAATGTCCTGTTAAAGTACGTGTCAGTCATCCCAGTGCCAAAACCAGAGGTGATGTGAAAGGCTCCCCTCCTCCGTCATTCATTCAAAACCTTCCTCATTTAGATGACCTCATTAGCCTTAACAAAGCGCTCGCCCTCAGAACATTATACGCATATATATAAATATATACACTATATATTTTTTTTTCTTATAATTTTGAGGGCAGGGACTGCTGGGGCTAATGAGGCCTTCTACACGAGGTACATGTGTATATATGTGTGTATGCTGTACGTACTTAATTTATGAGTGAATAAACAGCTAATTAAAATACCCCAACCACCCTTGGGGTCATCCATCAGAAAACAAGCTATGACGCGGGTCAAGCATCCGTAGGAGTGTTTGACATCACTTCCTGTTGCCTGAAGACTCCCGCACTCTGTCGCTGTGTACAGTTCCTCAAAGCTTAACCTGAGCGGGGAAAGGCGGGGCACGTTTCTCCCGTTTACGCTCTGTCATCACTCTGAGGGAACCAGGGGGAGGGACCGCCGCTTGCGTTGTGAACCGTGAAGTCAGGTTAACACGTAGCTGAGAGAGTCTTTGTGTGTTCACGTGGCCACTACCTCTCTTTAGCTGTGTTCATCGCGATTAAGAAACATGAATATAAGGCCTGTGCTCCGTGCTTGAGCGTCCAAACATCATTAAAACGAAGCCAGAGGCTCCAATTAGGACGAGGACGATGGCGCTGTTTGTCGTTCGTGTCGCCATTTTGCCGAATTCGAAATAAATCACAGAAGCTGTTCTTACGGACCTGAAACAATGTTTGACATTTGACATTTAAACTACGGCGGTTTGCTCGACTCTGATCTCAGCGCACGAAAAAACCCGACAAAAAACAACAAACCAAAGTATATAAAAGCCATCCTAACAGACGAGGAAGAGAAGGTTCAAAACTCCTCCATATTTTGAACGGCCCAGCGAGCAACATGGCATCGGCGTTCACTGACACATCGACAAACCTGTTCGAATCCATAACTAGAAAATCCGAGAGTACCAATTCAGATTTAAAAAGCGCCCCCAGTTGAAGGATGTTTAAAAAGTCTTCCATCACCTCAAGCATCTTTCAAACAATTGACTCCCGGCAGGCAAAAAAAATCATTACAAGGACAGCCGCTGACTCAGTCCTATCTAGCGAGCGATGAACAAGCACTCCATCCTTCACTAGGATGGGCACGAACCCACACATCGTAATCAATTCTGATGTTTCAGATGATAAACCGCGTCACAATTATGACTGCCGCCTCTGTATTTCCATTCCAGCTCATTTAAGTGAAGAGGAATGCCGTCTTCTTCTCTAGTGTTAGCGTGATTCAACGAGTCCCTTCTTGATTGTAAAGGCACGCGTACGATAAGGGAGGTATCTACAGAGTCACTGAGCTTCTGTTGATTCGACGGTAGAGTGTCATGTTTTGATGGTAGATCAAAAGGTTGCGGGTTCGCATCCCCCCCCCCCCGTATGCAACTTGAGACGCGAGCTAAATGATTAGATTCCATAATGGAGGAGAATATAATGGTAATACTACACTCAGGACGATTTGAGTTACAGGAATACGGTGTCGTTTTAAATATGAATGTGGTTTTCCTTACAGCCCGTACTTGATCCATGGAGGGCCATATTTAATTCAAACTTGGGCGTGCATCAGGAGTCCTGGCTAGCGGGTGAATGAAGACTTGTCCACGTTTCAGAGCATCATGGTTCCAAGAAGAGCTGTGATTTTCCGAAACCTCTATCCTCTTTCTCTCTCTCTTTCTCCTGACTGACTGAAACTTGTTTCCAGCCAGCAAAATAATAACAGCACACAGACGTAATTGAATCACTTCACGATAAACCAGTTTGCACACTTGGTGTGGCGCCGCGAAGGATGCCGTAACAGCCGTGGACGTGATTGGATGTCTCCTTAGTGGGATTAAGATGCTCTTAAAGCACGGAAACCTCTGCAGCTGAGCGGCAACAACATGCACTCCACGTCAACACGTTGATTCATTTAGCTGCTGCTTTTATCTGAAGCCGAGTGCAAGCGGAGCCGTCAGAGAGAGTACAGCAGGAATGAAGGGATCGCAGATGCGTCGTCTTAATGGCGTTTCTGTGGTTGGAGTTGAGGAGCAGCGTGTGTTTGTTTAGGCCTCCGTAACAACAACAACAACAGCAACAACAAAGTTGAAATGTCTACAGATACAGCGTCGTCTTCGACAGAAGCGTCGGTGCAACGCACAGCCTAATCGCTTTCAGAATGTGAGTGTTCCTCCCGAGCACATTAAAACAGCTTCTTCTTCCCCCCCTCTAATTAAATGTGCTAGACAGTCATCCAGACAGCTGTGCAGGGACAGCAGAGAGGACTCTGAGAGAGGCCACAGACTCTGCAGCTGCACTTCCTGGTTGGTGGGCTGTCATTGACAGGTGACTAAATCACTGGGACACCATCGCTGTGCAGGCCCGACCCGAGAGAGAAAACAAACACGCCCCCCGGTCATGTTTGACATTAAGGCATCAAGGCTGTAGGCGGAACCTAAAGATCCCCATGTGTGACAATTACTTGCAGGCAGCAATTAATGGCACACGGATCTCCATCTGTGTGTCTTTCAGCAAAATCTAACCGCCATCCAGGCCTGCCTGCTAACCTCCCCTCTCCATCAGACACCCAGACCATCCTGACCCCTGACCCCGCCCTGACAGGAGGGGGCGCCCCTTCGCCACGCCACAGACGGTTCATTCTCTTTGCCAAGAGGCTCGTACAGAGTAGAGGACGTTTTAGCTCCGAACGTGCAATTAAAGCCCAACCCTGTTGGCCCTGTACTGAGTGCTGTGCCTGGGCCCGATGCAGGCCTACAAGTGACCGAGCGGAAGAGACAAACTCCAAACTTAAAAGGACAATCTGGCAGAGGAAACAGATCGTGATCGCTTTACAAAGCAGCCTGTGTTGAGCACTCGCTTCCGAGTCCTGTTCCAGCATGGAGATTAGGACTAAGCGTGGCGCTAGGCAGGGAAGACAGGGGCCTTCCCTGAATCTTATCGGCCTCGACCTTTTTGAAAGATTGCGTTATGAGTGACAGTCCCTGGTCTTTAAGTAAGCCCCTCTGCGCCAAACCATCCCCGCATCGGGGGGACGCTCCTAAGAAGATCTGTCGTCGCGACGAGGCGCCTCGTGGCGCCCAAACGAGGTGTCACTCAAGCGGCGGGACCGCCATCCATCCTGCCAACATGAAACATATGTGTGCGATTCCTGCAGCATGTGCGCCGCGGCGATGCTACGTCGCCACCTGGGCTTCTCCTCGCCTGTCAGCCCGGACGATGGCGCATAATGGATGAAGCTTCCTCAAGCACATCCCTCCTACCAGAACATCTGCAGGTGGGAGACGCCTCTGCTGACAGGGAGGGGGGGAGAGGGATGTGTGCGCGGCGACAACAGGAGACGGGGCCGCTTTGGTGGAAGGGGATGTGGGAAAACGTGGAGGAGTGTGGGTGTGTGGTTTTGTGGGTGTGGTTGTGTGTGTATGGACTGCAGGTCAGGAGTAGACCACTACTCTCCTCCATCTTAGATGATAGTGATGTTATTATAGATGTTGATGTTATAGATGACTAGACCTGCACTAGGTCTCTGATTAAAGGTAGATATCTGAGCACAAGCTGGCCACACCTCCCTCTGTCTTTTTATGCGCAATCTTCAAAGACCCCAAACGAACCGTCCATCTGGCTGGGGCGGAAAACACAGCGGCGACCTGTCCTTGTGCAGCCAATCAGATGCGAATATGCCAGGTAACCGTGACAATGGTACCGGGAGGCCTGCTGTTGATTGGTTTTGGCCTCGGCTTTGATGATTCTGCAGCATTGGGACTTTTTCTTCAAGTTTTCACCCAACAAAACTCCAAGCACTATCTCTCTCCCCTCCTGCTTTTTTTCTATCTTGGCATATTGATTTAGTCTCCTTTAGCAGCTTGCAGGACGCTTGCTCCTGTCGGTTCGAAGTGCTGACTACACACAAAGCGCTTGTTTGGTTTTATAAGAAATCTTTCTTTGGCTTTTCCTCATTGACACCACGGTGTGTGTTGCCAGAAACTTCTACTCAGCACTCAAAACAGTCGGAGGAGTTTTCTCGGACAGAAACCGGAGACGCGGAAGACAAGCCGGTGTATTTCAGGTTAAGGATAGTCGATTACACCGAAGACATTTTAATTCCCGACGTTTGATATAATAAGCAAATGGAGAGCCGTGTTATGGACGCCACAGCTTGCTGTTCTGGAAGACAAGACGACTCGACTGCACCGTAGGCATCATGTCATTACATGGATGACAGCTCACTATGAAGACCTGGTATACATGTTGTGTTATGTGCATGTGCAGTACTTAATTATACATAGTACAGTGCATACAAATTACATATTGCCACCTTGAGGAACCGACACCATGACGTCAGGATGTGTTGCCATTCAGGGATATGGTGTGTAGAAGGATAGGTATATGAAAATATATAGTCTGTTTACTATATAATAGTGTATTTCTGTTTAAATACCGTGTGTGGACAGTGAGGACTGCAGTGCAGCTCTGTGGGTGGAGGAAGGGGCCTTCACAGTGTAATCTAGCTTCTGTAACCATCACATTAACCGCGGGCAGACTGCGAACACAGTATTCTTTAATTCATGAAAACATAATGCACTCTCTATAAAATGCTGTTGGAAACAGCTTCAGCTTGTCTCCAAGACAGAGCAGGCAGCACCAAGGGCAGTCAGAGAGAAGCGACCGGCAGCCGAAAAACAGCAATAAACATCCAGCCTGAGATCAATTATTCAGCCATCGTCTGCTGGCCCTCAGCCCTCAGCCCTCCCTCCAGCCTGGGCATTCACAACACAATGCCACCCTGAACCAGACAAGGCGAAAGGTTCGGGAAGCTCCTTACAGTGCCGTGTGCCAAAGCTAAACTTTTCAACCCTGCCCGAACAAACACATTACGCAAGCTAAGTGTTCGGCTTCGTTGCGCGAGGGTTGCGAAGGCGGAAGAGTCGTGCGACTGCGGGCTCCGAGGTGATGCGTGCGCGCGGAGTCACGCTGACGTGAGAAGTGAAGACGGTGACATCTTGAACAATACGCCGAACATCTTAAGGGACGCGTCTCTGTCAGTTGACACCCTCCGACAAGCAGAGACAACTGAAATCCGTGCAACGTTTTCCATTCGTTTACTGGCGTTGCTTGTCTTGAAACAGAGCGTTTAGGACAAGTGTCTTAAATAATCTTTTGGATTCCAGCATTCCGTATGCTTTCCGTTATTTTATTATTATGTAGGCGTGTTCCAAAAAGGCCGGCAGTCATCGATACCAACTCGTCTTGCCACACGCCATCTCAACCCGCAAATAAAAAAAAGCGACGGGCCTTTTTTTTCAAATCCATCCACAATTCAAATGTTATGCGTCGCCTCGGGAGAATCACAGCCACATCAAATGAATTTATGAGAGAAGTGCACATGGGGAAGGATGGAGTTCTCTCAACCTTTCAATAAGCAGCATGAAATCCACCGCCAAATTAACTCTACCGAGAGCTTGTTACCTTAATTATCAACCGAGTCCCTGTGGACAAACGTCATAGTCAAATGAAGAGGCCTACTTAGAACTGGAGTTTTGATTAAGGGTTATAAGTCAAGCAATTCAAGAGCAATATTTGATGATGTGATTATAGAAGGTACTAGAATCATGCTGCAATTGCCAAAAAAATACTAACTCTGTCACAGATAATTTGAACCCCCTGTAGTATGTAGTGTAGTAGTTGGGCGGAACAGATAAAAGGCTTTTTAATAACACTTGAGCATGACATGTAGGTCAAAGTGACAGTTGCTTTCAGGAGTCTCCACACTTCGCAATCACAGGTGTGACATCATAAAGGACGGTCTTCCGCTGCGTGTGACACGGGCTAAGGTGTGACATCATAAGGGCCAGTCTTCCACCGTATTACATGTAGCTAAGGTGTGATATCATAAGGGCCGGTCTTCCACAGTATATGACATGGAGCTAAGGTGTGACATCATAAGGGCCGGTCTTCCACCGTCTATGACACGGAACTAAGGTGTGACATCATAAGAGCTGGTTACCCGCCATGTGTGACATGGAGCTAAGACCCAAAGCTGTAGTATTTGAAGGTGTGACATTGTAGTTCCACGTGTGTAACACAGAGCGATGAATGACAGCCGTGGCATGTACAGGTGTGACATCATCGTGCCATACGTGACTCTGACCTAAGTTCAACAGCCAAGGCATCTACAGGTGTGACATCGTCGTGCCATGACGTGCCATGCGTGACCTAAGTTTTAAAGCCGTGGTGTTTTCCTGTGTGTCATTCTAGTGCCTGTCCTCTAACATGTTTGAGACCCAGAGTTGAGCTCCGAGCGGACTGAGGTAGCTCAGCTGAGGTGCTCAACTCTGACCCACTCAGGCTGGATGAACACATCCTCTCTGGTGACACCGGACGGTTAATCAGGTGACAACAACCACAGAAGGGGTTTCTATACCTGCCGGCCCTGCTGCGCGTCACTCAGCCAGCCGCGGAAATAGCTCCGCCCCCCTCCTCGCCAGATGGCCTCACCTCATCGTGTAGAGCAGCGTGCCGTTGTCAACCAGACGGAGGAGTTTGTTGGGCGTGGTCATGTTGTGGGCCACAGACTTCTTGCCGTTGTGGAAGAAGGTATCTGGCGTCCAGATCTTGCTGGCGAGGAGGTTGTTGAGCGGTAGAACCTGCATGGGCCCGTCAAACTTCAGCCGCTCGTCTCTCCAGCTCTGACGGAAGAACACGTCGATGGTGTACTCCTGAGGAAGGGAGGCGAGCAGGGACAGACGGGTTAGCGCTGCACAGGTAGGTCGGTTCATTCGGTCGGTTCGCTAACATGCAGTTTGGATAGCTAACTTTTGATTAGTGAGTTGAGAATGTTTCCGACGGTCCCCACAGTATCGGTATGTGTTTTGAAATAGGAGCTAGCTAGCTTAGATAGCTACCGGGTGTGTATGTGTGTGTGTCTGTGAGTGTGTGTGTGTATGTGTGGGGGGGGTACATAAACAATACCCTTTATACTCCCTGGAAACCCTGCAGGCTTCTCTCAACATTGCAAACTGGGGATTGTAACAGTTATTGAAGTTCCAACTCTTGGAGTTTTCTCCCTTTAAAATAGGTCAGTTCCTGTGCGCTCTCCAAGGTTGGAAAATGTCCTCATCTTCCTCACCTGTAACAGTTAGATTCTTCCCACTTATCCCTCTTCATGTATCAATTCACATCGATGTCAGCCAACATTCTAGCTACATTCAAGCAAAACTGTAGAAACTTTTTTTTTCCCAGACGAGGCAAACTAAATGTTTTCTTTTCTAGTCCTCATCTCACATTCACAATCTTCCCATGCAACTTCTAGATGCAACCCAGATGAAACCTCTCTATCTTGAGCGATCCTGTCAGATGTTGCCCTGGTGGAATCCAGTTTCCTCCCCAGCAAGGAAGTCAATAATTCATCATGCATCTTATTTTAAAGGGAGAGGGAGGGGTTGGTGGGGGGGGGGGGGAGTGCCTTGTCACTGTGAGATCCTAAAGGCATCCTTCAGACTTCATACACCCATGATTGGGTTTTCACAGCTGTCGCCGGCAGGGTAAAACATGCCTGTTCCAAGAGTTATCTCTCTGACCATATTGCCACACACGTAACGAGGGACACTGTCCTCAATATACCTCTGCAAGTTCGCAGGGAAACAGCCTCTGCCGTCCGCGGCTTGAGAGGGGAAACTGCCGTTAGTCGCGTCCAACCACTCCAGACAGGATTTTCCAGAGCAATTAAACATCGCCACAACGACCAGCCAAACAGCATGGACCTTTAAAGTTTTAGGATTTATTTTAGAGGAGGGAGGGAGGGTGGGGGGAAGGTGACTGGCGCGCTGCATCCTGATCGGCAGCACGTCGGATACAGTGGGCTTTAAAAACAACCTATCCAGAAACAAGCGCTACGCAGACCCCCTGGGAGGCACGTATTGCTCCATCGTTTACACGTGGCCTCTATCGACGGTATTGATCACACGCTGGAACAGATCCAGACTCTGTGTAATCTAAGGCAACATGCCGGACTCCCCGGACGGGGAATGCGTCTCCCATATGCATAGATTAGAGAGTGTTTACAGAGCACTCTGCTACTGTACATGCCCTGGGGTCCAACAGCCCCCAGACAGGCTTAGCGTGCAGGGAATAAGACCACCGTCTTTCCAGTTTCTCCAGCTTAAGGCTTTGATCTAAATGTGTATGTGTGGAAGGAGGGGGGGGGGGGGGGCTGTGGTGTGTGCGCACACGGGCGGGTTCTTGTTGGGTTCCATACAGACCACCACAGCCCATCACACCACCCGACTCCACACCACCAGCACCACCCGACTCCACACCACCAGCCCCATCTGACTCCACACCACCAGCACCACCCGACTCCACACCACCAGCACCACCCGACTCCACACCACCAGCACCACCCGACTCCACACCACCAGTACCATCTAAAGCCTAGTCCAACACACCACCTCCCTAGGTTACAGTTATGGTTTGGCCTCTACTGTACAAGACCCCGGCTGGAAGGGGCCATCAGCCTAGTTTAAGCAAAACTGACGTGAGGCACACAAGAAGGGAAAGACATGATTACTCACGGTCTGGAAAATGCAAATTACAGATGAGAGATTCAGGATTACGCATCGAAATAGGCTAATTCTGTCGACCACAGTGTTTTCAGCTCTAGAAATACTAAGACTTGAAACAAAAAGGATGTACGAAAAATACGTTGCCTCCAGGTACCGGAAAGCAGAAAAGCTAAGACTCATTATGGGTAGACAGAAGCCATTTCCATGTCTGGCCCAGCTTCTGCGATGCTTGAACAAGACAATCTCTTGATGTCACATCTTTATTTATCACTCGCATCAACGTGGAGAGGAGCAGCGAGCGTGTGTGCATAAGAGCAACATTTCCCTGATTAGGCAAACCGGAGGAAAACACACCACAAGCACATGATAAGCTTACAGCATGGAGAAAGGGGCTGAAAACAAATGCGCAGTCTTGATTCGAATGTTCCTGACCTGAAGGTTCTTTACTTTCATTTGCAGCACCTCAAGAAATGTTCAGAGCGTGACGGAACTCAAGTCAAATTCAATAACAACTGGGATCCAACTCCGAGTGAGCGAGAACTCCTTTAACTGCGCGCGAGAGCTGAAGAACTAGGATGCTTCGCGAATCGCAAGAGGTCCCCTCGCTTTACAGAGAGCGTCTATCCGTCTAACATCAACATCAGTACAGCCTGTCTGTCTGTCTGTCTGTCTGTCTGTCTGTCTGTCTGTCTGTCTGTCTGTCTGTCTGTCTGTCTTCCTGCTGCCTGCCTGCTGCTGTCTGTACCTGTCTGTCTGTATGTTTCTGTGCTGCTGCTGCCTGCCTGCTGCCTGCCTGCTGCCTCTGTCTGCCTACTGGCCTCACCAAACGCAATTCTGCTACAGACAGGAAGAAAGAAAAACACGCACGAATTTCAACAACCGAACGCTGTACCTACACAGGCCCTTGGTTTTGCCGTTTGAACTACTTTCCTCGCTCAAAGCACAAGCCCCTGAAAAAGGGAATAATACACAGGAACCGTAGAAGCAGAGACAAAAGCACAGGAGTAAAGTCGGCCTTTGTGATAAGACCCAAGCGTCACTTCCAGGGAGTCTTCCAGTCCCCACCTCTCATTGGCTCACATGCCTCGTCTACTCCCTTCCTGCTATTTTAATTACAATTTTTTACGCTGTTCTCTCCTCGCTAACCGCCCTCTCTCTCTCTCTTTTCAACTAGCTTTCTTTTCCCTCTCCTTTAAGAATTTAGCTCAACCCTTTTAAGTCATTCATCTGTGTTAATTATATCACACGGAGGGTGTTAATTATGAAGGAGACACCCAGTGGAACCACGGAAAAGATGAATACACAGGGAAATACACTGATATACTATACAACATGTGGCCGCGGTAGAGATGAAGATCCCTGGAGAGGGAGAGGAAGATAGAGCTAAATTAGGGGCCATATGGTGACTTTTGAAAGTATAGATTGCGTTGAGCAGCCATATATATATTGTATACTGTGTGTCTTGGACGTTGACAGTCCGCTGTACACACCACCGCCACAACTATCTTTCCGTTCCCTCCGAGTCTTCATGTGTATTTTGTTTCACTTTTAAAAGCCATCCTAATCCTTCATGAGGTTCTTCTTCCTGTCTCCTGCCCCAACCAGAGGAACATGACCTTCCAAACACGGGGGTGTGCTTGGGTTCAGCTCTGCCACACCAATCACTTTCGAGGTGGGGGATTCATTTGAGGAGGAGGAAAAATAGGAGAGAAAAAAAAGCAATGGAAGACAGTTGAGCGAAGCTCCACGCACAAGTCCAAGTGGCAGAGTTGATCCAAAGACCACCTACCAGACCCTGAGGGAGGGGGGGAAGTGATTCTCATCAACAGAGCACAGGGAGAGAAAACACCCTGGACCACGTAGACACCAGGAGGACAGGAGAGACTTCAGGAGGACGGGAGAGACTCTAGGAGGACAGGAGAGACTAGGATAGGAGAGACTTCAGGAGGGCATGAGAGACTCTAGGAGGGCAGGAGAGACTAGGATAGGAGAGACTAGGATAGGAGAGACTAGGATAGGAGAGACTAGGATAGGAGAGACTAGGATAGGAGAGACTAGGATAGGAGAGACTAGGATAGGAGAGACTAGGATAGGAGAGACTAGGATAGGAGAGACTTCAGGAGGGCATGAGAGACTCTAGGAGGACAGGAGAGACTAGGATAGGAGAGACTTCAGGAGGGCGGGAGAGACTCCAGGAGGACAGGAGAGACTAGGATAGGAGAGACTTCAGGAGGGCGGGAGAGACTCCAGGAGGACAAGAGAGACTAGGATAGGAGAGACTAGGATAGGAGAGACTTCAGGAGGGCATGAGAGACTCTAGGAGGATATGGGAGACTCTAGGAGGGAGGGAGAGACTCTAGGAGGATAGGGAAGACTCTAGGAGGGAGGGAGAGACTCTAGGAGGATAGGGAAGACTCTAGGAGGGAGGGAGAGACTCTAGGAGGATAGGGAAGACTCTAGAAGGGAGGGAGAGACTCTAGGAGGATATGGGAGACTCTAGGAGGATATGGGAGACTCTAGGAGGATATGGGAGACTCTAGGAGGATAGGGAAGACTCTAGGAGGATATGGGAGACTCTAGGAGGATATGGGAGACTCTAGGAGGATATGGGAGACTCTAGGAGGGAGGGAGAGACTCTAGGAGGATAGGGAAGACTCTAGGAGGATATGGGAGACTCTAGGAGGATATGGGAGACTCTAGGAGGGAGGGAGAGACTCTAGGAGGATATGGGAGACTCTAGGAGGGAGGGAGAGACTCTAGGAGGATATGGGAGACTCTAGGAGGGAGGGAGAGACTCTAGGAGGATATGGGAGACTCTAGGAGGGAGGGAGAGACTCTAGGAGGATAGGGAAGACTCTAGAAGGGCAGGAGGATGATGAGCACACTGGAGACCTTGCTAAGGAGGGGAACCCTTCCTGGTTCAGTTCCCCTAATGAGGCTCAGGGATTGGGCTTGACCTATTTCCAGCCAGTTTAAGGAGAGTGGAGCAAGGGGCTCCCTGGGAGCCAGGTTGGAGACAAGTTTTTCTCTCTGACAGTTTTCGGGGGCGTTTGTCCTTAGGTCTGTGGGTATGTGTAAAACCCTTTGTAATACATTAAAGAACAAGCAAATAAATAATGATTTCGACATTGAATGACTTATCGATTTAAGGACAGCATCCTCTAGTCAAACTGTGCCCCACGTTTAATTTCATTATGGATCTTATTCTTGGTCTTTATAACCGTCTACTTAACGATGCAGTGTTAGAATGTGGAGTGCTACAGTAGTCTCAACTAAACAGTGTCTCATCATGGATGTTTAATTGGAGAAAAGCCGCGGAGTCGCGATAGAGTTTCTCTGTAAGTGCCTTAAATTATGTAGCGCATTTCCAGCCTTGTGATCTACCTTTTATTCAACCCCAGCAAACGGCCTTGTTTTTTTTTTTTTTAGTTCCTCGCATTCCACACCCTCGTTATTTGGTTGCTTCTCAAGCAACTCGCATTCCAAGCCTTCAGTAGACCGTAGGATGCGGCGATGTGCTCAGTTCTGCACACACAAGCAAGACTGAACCTCGCGAAAACTCACTGCTACACTTTTCCCGAGGTGAAATCAATGCATTTCTTCGTGTAAATCTTGACGCTAGTTGATGCGGGGTGCGCTCGAGGAGAGCCCGTGGAACATCTCCAGCCACGGAATCAATGTCAGAACGCTCGCGAATGACATTCAGACACGGGATTCCGTATTGATGAAAGGCTTTTGCATCGCAAGAGCTTCATATAGCTCTTCCCATCTCTGTGCTTCTTTGTCTGTAAGACACACACACCACCTGGTCGAACATGATGTTTTGATCACATCGCTGTCAGAAACATAGTACGTACAACAAAAGCCAACGACTGGAATAAATTGGAAGCACGTACGTGGTGTTCTAACCAGAGATCTTCTTTCTACTGCGTTTGTCCCACCGCGGCATCTAGCCCTGCCACTGTTCTCCCTCGCTGTAAGAGCACTCAACATTCCTAGATGGTCCCAAACAAGATTACAAATTACATTCACTGTGTCCCCTGGTACGCTGCTCACTTAACTGTAGATCACAAACGCGAGACATTAGTTGGTATGCCAGACTATAATTTAACACGGGAAGAGCCCATCCTACTACCATAATCCAGCAGCCATACCAGGCGTTTAACGACGGAATACGTTCTAATTCATTACTCCTTTCTTAATTGGCAGAAGCAAGTACATGTACAGAAAGACCGTTTGGATCAAAAAGGCCGGGCTATTGTTGTTTTTTTTACTATCGGCTCTAGGAGTTCGAATGGCACATTCTATCTTGTTTTTGTACAATTAATTGGTCAAAGAAAGAATGACATGAGTGCTAGTTAAACCACCGAGCACGAAGCGAACGAAAGTACTACAAGAGAAAGAAACGTACTACAAATCATTAGCAAAGGGGGATTTTTCCACACACACAAAGCTATCATTTATATATAATCACTTGTCAGCATGCAGGGTGTAGCAAACGATGACAGGGAGGTGCTAGCGAGAACGGTCCACTACTCTGGCTTGAAGTCTCTCTCCTTTTTTCACCTCCCCATCTTCTCTCTTTCTCCCTCCCCCTCCTCCGTTCCAGCAGGGGTTTCCCCTCCTCCCCCTTGTGTTCCCCCCTCCCCCGTTCCACAGGCGTTTCTCCTCCTCCCCTCCCTTGTTCCCCCCATCCTCCTCCCCCCTTCTCTCTCTCTTTTCTTCTCTCTCCTTCTCTTCTTTCTCTCTATTTCTCCTCCCCTTCCCTCCATTCCCTCCTCCCTCCCGCCCTCCCCTCCTCCCCCTCCCTCCCCAAGACTCCCCCCCTCGTTCCACAGGCATTTTTCTGGACCTAGCAGGATCCTGGGGACAGGGGACAGCTGAGTGGAGTCCAGCTCTGCGCCCCCAGACATGGACGCTGGCCTCTCATGTGAAGCTGAGGAGCTGGTGACTGTGATGCTGCCGGCCAGACAGGTTTCCTGGGAGACAGACGCCGTCTCTTATGATCCAAGCAACGGCACATTCCCTCTAAGTCGCTACTGGCGTCTTCCGGACAAAATCAAGGCCTCTGTCGAGCGTTCGTGTCTGGCATTACAAGATGGGGAGATCTTATCTCGTTAGTTCAACAAATCTGCGCTGCTCTCTTTTTCCCTCCATGCTCGTCCTTCCTGCCAGTTGGAAAACCATATAACTACTTTGTTTTTCTTAGTCGGGTTTTGCTGCAGTCTTGATTTCTCTCCAAAATCCAACTAGTCTGGCCGTCATGTGAGAGATCTGGCGGCTAGTATGGGTCTCGCTCTGAGCCGGTGACTGCAGATATTGATATGACCAGCAGATTGGCGCTTCCGCATACTAATTACGTTGTACAATCTCTCATCGCTCGTAATCCCATCTGTCCTGTCAATCCAACCTCTCGTCTCCCTGTCTCAAACTTCTCATTTCGCGAGAGAGTCTTCACCTAAAGCGCCCCCTTCAGTCCCCGTCTTATTTTCTCTCTCCCATCCTTTATGTTTTCTCTCGCTCTCTCTCTCTTTGTCTTTCTCTCTCTCCATCACACACAAGCATGCAGGCAGACACATGGCTGATGGTGTCATTTCCTCCCTCCTTCCCACCCACTTTCTGTCTGTCCCTCCCTCCCCCTCTCCGCTTTCTCCTCTCTCTCCACCGGCTCATCTCCTTCTAAACCCTCCTCTTCTTCTCTCTTACTTCCTCCTCTCTCTCACTTACACGGGTCTCTTCGACCAGCGGTGCGACAGTGAATGATCCTTTTGACAAATCTACAAAACACAACGATCCATCTATAATCGCACGATTGCCACACAGCTTCCCCATATTCTTGCAGACCGGCATGAAACACATTCTTAACTACTAAGAGGCTGTGTCAGACTATCAGAAAATCTCTCCACAGTATTCAACAGAGATCTTGTACAGTACGTACCACGGACGCACAATACGAATCATCCTAACGGATCGATTTGCACAGCTAAACATTTTCCCGTTACATTTTATTGACACCAATAAACACACGATTTGCATGGTGACTTAGTGCTCGTCCTGGATATCAATATGCTTTTTTGATTAGAGAAAATAATGACTTGATGCTTCCTGTGGCACACAATCAATATGCAGAGCAGATATTGATCAAGGTGAGCCTGTCCACTTGTCAAAGGCAGCATGTGCCCCCGTAAACTTTCATGCTCTCCCACTGATTCAGCTGGGCTTTGCCGCTGCTTGAAAACTAATTTTCTTCGTATGGATAATTGCATAAACACGACACAAGAGGCACGTAATGAATCACATTATCCTGTCCAATTGGTCCAGTACATCGGAGACAATGAAATAAACACCAAGCAAAATGCATAAGCAGGTAATCCTTCCAGTAGGCTTCTGTCGCAACTTCCCACAGCCTGGGTGGTTTCTCCTTCGGAGTACCGTAACGAGAGCATGTCTGTGAGATTATTCGACGTCTACCATCTAATGATGACGGCTCCTCTACGCAAAAGCCGTCCTTCTTTGCAGTCTGACAACATGACCTTTCCCAGCACACATCGCCCTAGAAGGTTGGTCAGTCACCCAGCATGAGTAGGTCTTATCTAATACAATGTAGCCTAGTGTGTGGACAGAGGTGTGGGTGCTGGGTATAGAGGGGCCGCGAGTAAGGTAGAGGAGGGATGGAGGTGGGTGCAAGGCCTTGGCTATTCTACGGACGGCGTCGGTGTGGAGCGAGGAGGGGAGTGCCGAGGGGGGTGCGTGTCGGGGGGAGACAAGGGAGAGTGGGAGCGGAGGGAGAGAGGGAGAGAGAGGAGGGCAGGGAGGGAGCATGGGGGGGGTGTAGGAATGGGGGAGTTTGATGGGGACATAGACGGCCAGTCGCCCAATAATCGACTGGGGGGAGGGGAGGATGGAGAGGGCTGGAGGGGGACAGAGATAGGAGGGGGATGATTGTGGAGGTAGCGCAGGGGAGGAGGGAAGGGAGAGAGTGTTATAGACCGTGTGAATAAGGCTGCGATTACATCCTCTCCAGTCACACAGTATTCCTCCATTAAGAAGACATTTTCTCATTCCTTGCTAGTGCCGTCTGCTCTTTCTCGGACTTGGGGCTAAAACACCCGGATCTCCTGTTGGGACGGATCCCGCTGGCCGTACCATAATGACTCATCGAAATGTTGGTGTGCTTTGGATGATCACGGTACTTATCAGCGTACGTGGAAGAGGGAAACATTTGTAAATGAAAACCCCCCTGGATGAGATTTAAGACCAAGCAACACAGCAGTTAAACACGTCGTCGAGCTTGCGTAAGAATGTTCCCAATACAGACGCAGGACTTGGGGAGACAGAACGGGTTTAAGAGAACCGGCTTAACGACTTGTAACTATGGCAACGCGATACAGACTCTGGTGGGTTCGGCCTATTAAGGATGCAAATTGTGTCCCTCTAGACAGCACCCGTTCAACTCCTGACTCTTCCTCCTCCCCTGAATATGAGTTTATCATATTGTGACAATGAGGGAAATGAAGACCTTTACGTGAGGGAGAAACAGAGGTATTTTATTTCAGAAGCACATTAGTTTCGCTCACTCTCTCCCCCTCCGGTGCACCAAATGAGACTTCCCGCAGGAAAACACACACGGAAACAACGGTTTTAATTCTCTGTTAACCTCCCTTCAACCCATTCTGTTCTGTTTCTTCCGCAATGGGATTCATCGGACCAGCATCCCCTTGGGCAAGGGCAAAATGATGGATGCAGAATCCAAGATTTCAGCCTCAAACGCGAACAAAACCCTACCCGCCTAATTTGTCCGTTCGAAAGACCATTTACTGGAAAGGTTTCTTTTTTGAAGAGTTATTTTTCTTCTTTTGCCATAAAAAAAAGTTAATTCGATTGCAGGAAATTGGGACCAATTACATCAGAAGAAATATGAGTTGTCAGAGAGAGAGAGAGAGCGAAGGAGAGAGAAATGGGGAGAGAGAGGAGGAGAGAGAGATAAGGACGTACGGACATACGAAGGGAGAGGAAGGAAGAGAGAAAGGAAGGAAGTGCTTCGTTGGGTTCTTGAAACAGATTACAGAGAAAGAGGGAGAAGCTTGTACGCCACTTAAGAAAGATTGCACCTGCTCAAGCATGTTTCTGTTGGCTGAGGGCCGACCATTGTGACGGCCATATGAACCTGCTTTCTCTACGACCAAAGACTTTTCTCGGATCGTGAAATATTCCAGCACGCTGTCACCACTCCCTAACATGCAGGGGGGGTGGGTGGGGGTGGGGGGGTGGTATTGAAGGATGTTCTGAGCACAGATGACAAGAAGAGCAGACGTTCTCACCCATGTTCTCACTCCTGCGTTTCTGCAGACCTGTCAAAACAAGATGGGCGTTCTCCAAACTTTAAAACCACGTACCGATTGGCTACAACTGTACATGAGGTTTGAAAAATCGCTTCTCTGATCGGCCTTAAGTATCCTTTGACTCTGTAATCACCGTTCAAAACTTACATCTGTGGCCATTTTGAAAATAAGCTGATTTAGACACACTTGTATATGTCGTGTTGGGATTCCAATGAAACGCCACCATTTGGAAACCTTTTTTTTTTTTTTTACATGTTGCGTTAGGATCTAAACCAAAGCTAAAATGTCCCTGACTGTCTTGCAGGGTGTACAAGCTACCTGGCCAGATTAAACTGCCCCAAATGAAACCAGATCTGCCTTGTCAACCTACCAGAGAGCAGGACTGCAAACCATGACAGGTAGACAGGAGAGAAGATCCACAACCCCAGGATGAGAGAGAGAGGGAGAGAGAGAGACAGAGAGGGAGAGAGGGAGACAGAGAGGGAGAGAGGGAGAGAGACAGAGAGAGAGAGACAGAGAGAGACAGAGAGGGAGAGAGGGAGAGAGAGATGGAGGCAGGGAGGGAGAGAGATGGAGAGAAAGAGGGAGAGAGAGGGAGAGAGATGGAGAGAAAGAGGGAAAGAGAGGGAGAGAGAAAGAGAGAGAGAGAGAGAGAGAGAGAGAGAGAGAGAAAGAAAGAAAGAAAGAGTGAGACAGAGAAAGAGGGAGAGAATGAGAGATGGACGGAGACAGAGATGGAGAGAGTGAGAGATGGAGGGAGATTGAGAGGAGGGAGAGAGAGGAGTCGAGAGAGATAGAGATGGAAAGAGTGGGAGAAAGAAGGAGAAAGACAGAGATGGAGAGTGTGAGAGATGGAGGCAGGGAGGGAGGGAAAGATGGAGAGTGATATTGAGAAATGGAGACACACACACACGGGAAAGGAGAGAGAGACACAAAGAGATGGCACCACTTCCACCTCCCCCGGGAAGGCAAACAGCGTAACCCACATTCCGAGGATCGTCATGACAACCTCTGGTGTACTCTGGTGAACACAAAGTCACTTACTGTACATCTACTACATTGGTGGACTGTTTTCCCTGACCTGATTAGAGGTCCCACGTTTGATTTTCGTGTCGTGGTTTTACTCTGATTATCCTGCTCACTCCTCACCTGTCGTGCCAGTGGGACATATGTAGAGAGGGAGGGAGGGGAGGGACGGAGGGAGGGATGAGGGGAGGGATGGAGCAGTGGAAGGGGGGAGGGATGAGAGGAGGGAGGAAATGTGCAGCAGATGTGGCATATTGGGACACATGGCTGAGGCAACGCCACTGGCCCTGGGGCAAGCGGAGAGAGGGAGGGTAGGAGAGGAAGAAGATAAGGAGGAAAGGAAAAGGAAGGAGGGAGAGATTGAGGTACTTAGGGAGGGAGGGGGAGGGAGGATGGATGGATGGATGGATGGAGGGGGCAGAGTGGGAGGATGGAGGGGGCAGAGAGGGAGGATGGAGGGGGCAGAGAGGGAGGATGGAGGGGGAAGAGAGGGAGGATGG
>BROE01000019.1:8400692-8441466 GCA_036571765.1 Plecoglossus altivelis
AAAAAGAGAGAGATCCAATTAGAGCTTCAGTTGGATCCGCTTAACTTGATTCGATCGATCGTGCAGGATGTAAATGGAATGTGTCTGTGCAAAATGAGGAAATTGAGGCAAGATACTGCGTGCGCCGTCCTGCCAAGCTCCCTCCCTCCCTCTATCTTCTCCCTCCTCCTCCCCTCCCTCCCTCCCTCCCTCTCATCTTCTCCCCCTCCATCCATCCATCCTCCCCCCTCCCCTCCCTCTCCTCCTTTCATTCCTTCCTTCCTATCTATCCACTTCCCTCCTCCCCCTCCTCCTCCCTCCCCCTCCCTCCTCTCTCAAAGTGCGTGTGCTGCGATGGAACACTTCCAGATCCTGGCGCTAGGGACCTTGGCGTTGCCGTGCCAATGCGACTCCGGTCATTAATCACAACACTCACGCCGGCAAGCTTCTGAATTCAGCGCACGGCTGACACATTTGGAGGGCGCCTGAGATTTCTCTCTGCGCGGGACGTGTAGGGGTTTGATGGAAAGTGCATAGGTGGCCAAGTCGGCGGTGCTTGTCAAACAACCAGGGAGGGTGAAGGAGCCCACCATTCTCAGCCCTGTCAGCTGAACACCTCGTGTGCTCGACCTTCGACACCAAACTCAAATGACTCGTGGGATCCAAATACCGCTGTCCTCCCCGCAGCCTCTCCTTAATGGATGTAGAACGATTCAGGTACAGTATTTGTTTACCTCCTCCCCCTCCTCTCTACTCTCCCTTCTACTTATGTACAAGGGAGAGCATGAGCCCTGGACTAGAGTGTGCTGAGCCACCAGAACCTCCCACCGGGAACCATCCCGCCAGGACCCCTCCCCACCCCAGCTCCGCTGGACTTCTGGGCTCTGAAAGCCCGAGCGCCAGAATCCGAATGCCAAACGTCAGGAAACGTCATTCTCCTGAACACAAATCCCTACAGCTTGGTCTTCAATGAGAATCGCCTTGTGAGTCTGTGTGTGTGTGTGCGGGGAGGGGAGAGGGGGGGGGTTGTGGATCAGTAATTTCACTGTTTCCAAAAAGCAATCTGCTCCACATCTGAGGAGAGGGGCTCTTGCTCTGATCACGGGAGTCGAGCACTTAATGAAAGCGACGTCTGGCGCCGGCGGATCAATGGGGGTCACGCTGACAAGGGAACAAATTCGTCACAGGGTCACAGGCCTTAATGCATCACCGCAGGACTGGGGAGCGCAGGGCTAGGACCACAGGGGAGAAGGAGGGAGGGAGGGAGAGATGAAAGGGAGGGATGGAGGGATGGAGGGAGGGTTGGAAGGAAGGAAGGAGGGAAGAGGAAAGGTAGCGATGAGGTAAAGGTAGTAGGGGGAGATGGAGAAGTGAGAGGAGGGAGTGAAGGAAGGAGGAACACAGGGAGGATTGGAGCGGTGGAGGGAGGAGGAGATGCAGCGTGGGGGCGTGGAGGACCAGCCGGGGTTCTGCTGTCTGACAAGTGTCCTCTGCTCTCTTTGTCCTGGGAGGTTAGACTCAATCTGTTAAGTGAAGAGCCCTCGTTTCCCCCGTCGTCATCGACTACAGGTGAGTGAGTTCAACCCCCCCACCCCCCTCCCCCGACCCTAACCTCTCCAAGTATGACTCAAAACCAACAGGGACGTTTGTTTAGACGTAATCAGCTAGGTACCTCCCAGCCCTGGGCGGAGCCGGTTGTCGTATCCGTCCAGCAGTCTGTCCAGGATGCGGGTGAAGATGGTGATGTTGTCTTTGCTGTCGTCAGGCAGAGGCTCCCTGTGTCCCACCACCGTCCTGTAGAAAGAGAGAGAGAGAGAGAGAGAGAGAGAGAGAGAGGGAGGGAGAGAGGGAAGAAGAGAAACAGGGGAGAGAGAGGAGAGAGAGAGAGAGGGAGAGGGAGGGAGAGAGAGAGAGGGAAGAAGAGAAACAGGGGAGAGAGAGAGAGGGCGGAGAGGGAGATAGAGGGCGATAGAGAGAGAAAGATGGAGGACAAAGAGATAGAGGAGAGAAGGAGAAAGAAAGAGGGAGAGAGAAGGAGAAAGAAAGAGGGAGAGAGAAGGAGAAAGAAAGAGGGAGGGAGAAGGAGAAAGAAAGAGGGAGAGAGAAGGAGAAAGAAAGAGGGAGAGAGAAGGAGAGATAGCGAGAGGGAGGGTAAGACGTCAGACCCAACTTGAATCAAGTAGACAGAGAGAGAGAGGAAACCAACAGAAATCTAATAAGAAATCTTATCTAATAAAATCCCATTTGATTTGTATAGAAGTTTTTTTTTTACAAGCAATGTCACAGAGGTCTTCACACACGCCCGTGAAACTGCACCTAAAGCAACCTCACCCCACTAAGCTAGAACAAAAGGAACAGTCTTAACCTGCTAAGCACCTCCAGTTCCACATCACCATGGATACGGGCATGAGCAAATGCTCGTTAAGTAGTTAAGGGGGAAACCGAACGCAACCTAGCGCTGAACTCCCACCAATCCACGTCCTCGCTCTAGCATCATAATCAATTTCCTGTTTACGGGAAGCGCCGGGTTCGATGGCAGGAAGACAGTGCTGCTCTGCGGAACTGCAGAGAACGCTGCTGCGTTTATTGAACTCTTTCTCTCGGATTCCTCCTGCCACAGTCACGGGTCTCGCCTTGATTGAGACGCAGACATGTTGGGGGGGGGTTTAATTCGAGGCGCAGCGTGTGCCATCCCACCCCTCTCAGGCAGGAGACGACTGATTGAAGTCCAAAGGGATTAGCGCAGCCCTGTCACAGAAGCGATGACGACTCGCAGGCAGATTCCGCCCCAGGATTCCTTCCCGCGTAATATCCCAAGAGTGGCAAACCAGATCCTGTGCATGGTGCTCAACCCCCGGATCCTTAATTACCTTAAATATGCGGTGCAATTATTTCTTCCTCGGCCCTGCATCCACGCCCCCCCCCTTGTCGTTTCCCCCCCCCCTCTGAAGACAGGAGGCTGACGAGCTAATGAGAGCTATTTAAAATCACATCAGTTTCCCCTCGGGGTTTGACCTCTGACCTGCCTTCCCGTCACCCCTATCAACCACCACACACACTGGGCAAGTGCAAACAATCATTAATACTGTACGTCGGGGGGCCTGCGGTGGAGGCTCGAACGTGTATGGGTATCTAGGGTCATGTGACAACCGCATGGGCGTAGAACCAGAGGCAGTAACAGTGATGAAACGCGCTGGGACAATGTGCTTTTTTTTTTGTTGCCGAACGCGTGTGATCGTGTGTGTCCTTGTGCGCGTCGTTGTGTGTGAACGAGCGAGAGAGTGCGATGGAGAGAGAGTGAGAGAGAGACAGAGAGAGAGAGTGCGGCACCTTGACGTACAAACTCCTATTTGCGTTTCACATCCAATCATCTCACATGCCAGTCAAATGCCAAAGGGCCCAGCACGGAAAAATGAAGCAAGTCTGATTGATAAACACAGCAGAGAAAACAGAGAGGAAGGGTGGAGGGGTTGCACAGGAGATGGATGGAGAGATGAAGGGAGAGGGAGAAAGAGAGAGAATGGAAGAGGAGACAGGTATGGAGTTATGAAGAGAGAGGGCTAGGAGCAGAGGGAGGTAGGGAGAGGAGAGATAAAGGGAGAGAGGTATGGAGGGATGAAGAGAGAGACTGGAAGCGGAGGGAGGTAAAGAGAGGGGGATGGATGGAGGGATGAAGAGAGAGACTGGAAGCGGAGGGAGGTAAGGAGAGAGTTGCTCTGGGTATAAACTCTGCCGGCATCTAATTAAATTCCTTGAGCTTTAAGAGCGACTGCTTACACACACTGCATCCAAAGTGTGCACCTCGGGATGCATGCCCCCCCCAACCCCACCTCCCAGCTCTCTCTCTCTCTCTCTCTCTCTCTCTCTCTCTCCCGCTCTCTTTCTCCATCTCTAGCTTTCCTACTCTCCATCTCTGCCTCGCTCCCACTCTCCCGCTCTGTCCTTCTTACTCCTCCCTCCCCTTTTCCCTTCCTCCCTTTCCCCCTCCCTCTCCTGCCCTCCCTCCCTCAAGAATGGCGTGTTGGCTTAGAGAAAAGGCTTGGCACTGATTGACTGATAAGGACCCAGCTATCCGTCCTCCAGCGGAGCATCCGTGCCCACACGTCAGCGGCTCACGGTGTCGCCGCGTGGCGTTTGGGGGCGGCCCTGCCCGGAGGAGAGGATTAGCCCGCCGCTCGGAGCGGCGCCACGGCGTCATTCTGAGAGCTGATGACTTTTCTGCCGCTCGCTGTACTGTAGCTGCAGGGGACTCCTGCGTCCCTTATTTACTGCGGCGAAATCTTCAATGAAACAAGCAGCAACCCTCGTCTCCTATACAGACAGGAGGGCTGCGGAGGAGAGGAGCAAGGAGCAGGGAGACAGGGTGGAGCAGGGAGACAGGCTGGAGCAGGGAGACAGGGTGGTGTAGGGAGACAGGGTGGTGTAGGGAGACAGGGTAGAGCAGGGAGACAGGCTGGAGCAGGGAAATTTCTCATCAGTCCATTGGTGATTAATGACTGATTGTTCAAGACACATCATGAGTAAGCGTGTCCTGCCATCCATCTCATCCCCACCTCCACCCTCCTCCCCCTTCCTCCTGCCTCCCCCTTCCACATTTTCCTCCTCTTACCCCTTTTCGTCCACCCTCCTCCACCCTCCCCATACTACATTCTCCTCTCTCCCCCTTCTCCTCCACCTCCATCCTCCTCCCCCTTCCTCCTCCCTCCCCCTTCTACATTCTCCTCCTCTCCCCCTTCTCCTCTCCCTCCTCCCCCTCCATCACTGTGCTTTGCCACCCCACCCAGCCCAGGCAATCTCCCGCTATTGATATGCAGCTTACTGTTTCACGCGACACACTGTCTCTGACAAAGAGGTGGCTGCTATCGTTCAATGCCTTCACAATATGACTTGATTTCCTTTGTCTGTCAGCCTTTTCAGCGTCTTCCAGTTGTCTGCGCTGGTGGAGATAAGACGTCCAAGGGAGGAAAGGAACAGGTGGAACAATGGCTGCTAATGCCGCTTTGATTGACTCTGGGGACAGGTGTCACATCGCGGCTCACCGAGGACCCAACGTTCCTCATTTCGTTTCTTTCATCAGCTTCAAGCTAATGAGGGCTTGATGCTTGTTAGGCGCTCGCGTTTGAAGAGCGCCGCTCCCAAAGCCGGGCCCAGAACTTCTTTTTTTAATTTTTTTTATTAGCACCAGAGTAGCACTTGCAAAGTTCTATAAACGCGCCCTCTCGAAACGGATGCGTGGAAATGTCAGACGCTAAAATCTTCAAGGACTTTTACGGCCCTTTTAAAGAAAGGGCAGATAGAGAGCGAGTGGGAGAAGATAAGAGAGAAGACAGACAATCCAGACAGAGGAGCAGAAAAAGGCTTGTGATACGAGACGATAGTGAACCCCAGTTCCCCCTGCAGCCCCCCGTCACATCAGACACACCAGAGCCACAGACTGCCTGTTTGTTCGCTTCCCTTCCTCTTGTGTTTGGTACAAGATACAGAGCCTGTCAGGAGACGCAGTGGACACCACTGCAGCTGCCACGACTGCAGCTGCACAAGACTGCAGCTATACATGACTGCAGATATACAAGACTGCAGTTGCACGCGACTGCAGCTACACAAGACTGCAGCTACACAAGACTGCAGCTATACAAGACTGCAGCTATACATGACTGCAGTTACACGCGACTGCAGCTACACAAGACTGCAGCTACACAAGACTGCAGCTACACATGACTGCAGATATACAAGACTGCAGCCACAGAGGACTGTAGCTACTCAGAATAGCAGCCACAGAGGACTGCAGCTACACAAGACTGGAGCTACACAAGACTGCAGATATATGATACTGCAGCTATACATGACTGCAGTCAGCGGAACGACAAAAGCTGTCTGCAGTCCCACAACGTTCTCCTTGAGCCATTCTGAAAACTCAGCGCACCTTTTACCACACCGAAGTGGTATCCCTCCGCCTAACACATCATATCTAGTCCTTCAGACGCAGCAGAAAAGATGCTTTCCTCTTCACCCTCCCTGTCTCTCTTGTCTGGACACATCCCTGATTGTGGAGTAATGCAGTTAGGGAGCCACAGGTGCTGAGACCCTGGAACTGTGTCTCACAGGGAGGGACTGCAGACAGATATGTCCCCATGTGTTTAACCCACCTGGCCTTCCCCGTACCTGGGCCCTGTGCTCCCCTCTGGGGCAGGCGAGCTGGGATGTAGTGGAGGCAGATGTTTTCTCTCCTCCTCTCATCATTCTCCCCGGAACCTCTTCCACAATCATACCCTTTTCCGACGCTCCCCGCAAATCCCTTAATCTCTTTCCATCTCTGCGCCCCCCACCCACCCTCTTTCCCCATCGCTCTCGCTCTCTCTCTCTCTCTCTCTCACTCTGTTTTCTTGTCTCGCTCCCTCTCTGCTCATCTGTCTCACTTGCTCGCCCTATCCTCGCTCGCCCCATCCTCGTCTGCTTCCTTCTCTCCGTCTCTCTCCCACTCGGTCTTGCCTCTTGGTCTTGCTCTCGCTCTCTTACCTTCATTTCCTTCTTCATTTTACCAACACAAGCCGTGAAATATATTCTGAAGCTGAAATGAGCTGCAAATGTTATTCATTACATGCAGTAACTGCACGTCATTTATATGCACTGTGTGCATTATACGAACATAGGTTTGGCGCAGTAGACGCATCTAACGGTGCGGTGTGCTTCAACAAGCTTGTGGTACCAGAATGATCTTGAGTATGTACGTTCCGGAATGAAAACACACTCAAAGCATACTGTTTTGTCATCAGCTATTTTTCTTTTTAAACTATATTTATTGTCTGCGATCTGCCAACGCCACACACACAAACAAGAGAGTCAGGTGTGGTCTGATTGTGTCTGTACTGTGACCAGGTCTTCAGTCTAACTGGGCCCTCTGCGGGTCATTGACGGGGTGTTGGCAGGTGACGCCCAGGGCCACGCCACTGGCCCCAGCCAGCCTCGGCTGTTTGTCTGTACAGGACGCCCGTTTGGCGGACGCCCTGATCCAGACAGCGCTGGGCAGGAACCCAGCCTGCTCTCTGGAGGGCTGAGTTGGACCAGCGTTCAGAGTCTCCAACAGACCTCATCTGTGCTCCTCCTGCGCTGGGGCTCCTCTCAGGCCCTCCACACGCTGGCTCCGGCTCTGAGAAGCCAGGGAGGCCGCTCTGTCGCTCGGCCAACATCGCTCGGCGAACATCTCCCTTCTGAACAACCAGTCGAGTCCTCCACCCCCCCTTGAGGCCGCGGGCCACATGTGCGCGAACAGACCTGCAGTTCGGGCCAGCGCCGGCTGTACACACTAGGACGGGACACGCAGATGGTAGACTTCTGCTGAGCTCACGCTAACACGGTTAAGTCTTGTTCCGAGGGGGTTTTGAAAGGAAAGCGGTTGTGTTCACAAACGTCTGTGATCCACATGCAAAAAGCTGTATTATTAGTATGTGTCCCTTGAACATTAAAGGGGAATATGTCCTTGCTTCGGAGCCTCTAGCTAAATTAAGATCTACTGAGTAGAGTATGAATGAATTAAATATACGGCAGCATGCCTTAAAAACTTTGTTCCACTCCTGGGATTATTCGGAGCATTTTACTCAGGAAGAATACAACCCCTGAGGGCTTCTTTCATATTAGTTTCCCTTCTTTCAACTTCATCATTTTTTCAGAAGGAAACTTTTCGCACCTTTAAGAGAGCAAATCTCGTTAAGCGAACGTTGTTTTAGCCGTCTGGCTTCCTGGAGTTTTGTCGTGTTTTACTAAGGTTTATGTGTGCGTTAGATTCACTCCATCTAGATACTTCACTTCCTCTCTCTTTTCCCCCCGTGACGATCGATGAGGCATGAGGACGACTCGGCACCAAACTGCTTCTGAGGAATATTCCCTGACGAGAGCATATTGGAGCGGATGGGGGGGGGTTTGTGGACTGGGGTTGAAGATGCTCGTCTTGAACTGTCCAGCCAGGGTAACAGGAACGCAAGCTGCAAGGTATGCTGGGTACGTTCTAAAGCTGTATCACGGGGGTCCACTGTTAGCCATGTATAACTAAGAACACAGTTGTGGATGTATTTCATACTGTTGAATACTCCTGATCATACAATAATTAGATTATAAAAGATATATTATAATGTAATTAGACTTATATATAGTCTACTAATTCGTCTTTTTCTGTTTGGTACGATTGTCGGTTCAATTATGGAGTTTGTTGACGAAAGATTAAGCACAGTGTGACTGGAAAGCCACAGTCTGGCTGACGTGTCTGAATGCAAAGTGGTGCTGGCTGACTGGACCTCACCGTGTTCCTGCAGCTCCTCAGGGTACCAGGTGCTGAATCTTGCCCCGGGGAGGGGGGGAGAACTGGAGTGAAACACTCTGTGGTCAGCCACACATGTCCGTCTGCTGGCTAGTCTGGAGCGGAGCAGCGATCTGGGAACGCCGATACGCCCATAAGGGGCGCCCGTCTGCCCGTCTGCCTGCCGGCCGCTAATCTGATTCCCAGATGCCCACTGGGAACGTTCACCAATTAGGAAGTTTGAAGCTGACGGATCTCTCACTCGTTATAAAACGTAATGCTGCCAGCAGTTATCAGGACTGAAATTCGGGTAATTAGCACCTGGATCAATAAACAGCGTGCAGGTTGGAGTACATGGCGCGTGTCTGAGAGGGACAGGAAGTCGGATAAACTCATTACGATTTTTTTTTCTTTCTGGTCAATAATTTGAAGCGAGTAATTAATCTGAAACTGATTGGGGGTGGGGTGGGAGGGGGGGTCCTACAAAACAAGGGCCAGGAGGCACATGACTGCGTCATGAGAGCACACACGCGCGATCCAAGAACGCCGGCACACGCACACATCGCTTCTCGTCTTCATCTGATTTCCTCATCATCTTCCAATCACGTCAAGGGAAGAAAAAAGAAAAAAAAAAACGATACCAAAAGACGAGTCATCCGACGTCCTCGAAAGCAAATACCCAGAAACCTGGCGTGGAGGCTGGCTGGTGAATACATGACCCTCTCCCCGTCCTGTAGCACATTAACCTTGACAGCGGCACCGTAACGTTGACAGAATGTTATGTCGACCGGGTCACATCTCAAAGTGATGCCCTTCCCTTTCATCCCCTGAATAATGCATGCGTGACGGGCCGATGACTGGAGAGAGCGGGGCTGGATCCGACGGGATCTATAGCTGTGGTGGACGTCCAGCAGTCTGCCTCTCTTAGCCATCGATTATGTGTCACTTCAGCCGGTGGCGTTGAAACCGATTCCAAACAAAACAGACAACAGGAGAGGGTCCGCCTGTCCGCGCTCATTAGCCGCTGTCGGGCCGAGACGAGGGGCGGGGACCGGTCGGTGAGGTAGGACGGAGCGCCGTTGGGCCCCTGGCAGGATACGAGAACGAACGCGGCCTGCTTATTCATATGTAAAAGATGGATTGTCGCGAGTAATAGTTTAATCAAACACCAGCCTATCAGCGAGCGTGTGCAGTGAAGGAATGCGGCGATGTACAGAGTGACAGAAGCTAATGTAGGGGATTTGTCGGTGACAACTTCATCCATTAGCCAAGTCGCCTGCCTGCACTGTAGCCAAGCTGAGGCTGGTGGCTGTGGGCATGTGGGAGGCGGCAGGATGGGAGCGAGACACCTCCGCTGATGTGGAGAGATCCTGGACTCACGAGGTCGCAGCGCTCCGCTGCTCGCGACTTTAAAAAGGATTATTTTTTTTACAAACTTAGTCACGGCTGGAGTAGCTTTGCCCCCACGCCGGTTTGCAGTTCACGTCCGCAGTTCGGGAGAGACAGACGCCGCATCATAATGGCTCTTCTCTCGCGGCCGCATCATACAAAGGAGGACTGGCGACACAGTCGCAGCACAGCAGAGGTTTGACGAAACACAATCTGCTGAGTGAACATTTATACACAAGGACGGCGCTTACTTGTGCTTCGTAGCGTGTCGCCTGTAAAGAGACGAGGGGAAGTCTCTTCGGCACGCACAGAGACGACGCCTTTCGCTAGCCTCCACCGCACAGGGCTCACGGGACCGGAAGAAAAGGGGGTGATGGGGTTTTGCCTCACGCTGCAAAAGCACTATAACACCAGGATTTATCAAAGGATGTTTGACATGACTGTACTGGCATTAGAGAGGGAGACAGACAGACAGAGACACATGGACAGACAGAGACTGAGAGGAAGAGAAAGAGAGAGAGTAAGAGGGTGAAACAGAGAGAGAGAGAAAGAAAGAGGGAGACAGAGAGACAGAGACACATGGACAGACAGACAGAGACTGAGAGAAAGAGAAACAGAGAGAGTGATAGAGGGTGAAACAGAGAGAGTGATAGAGGGTGAAACAGAGAGAGTGATAGAGGGTGAAACAGAGAGAGTGATAGAGGGTGAAACAGAAGAAGAGTGAATAGAGGGTGAAACAGATGAGAGTGATAGAGGGTGAAACAGAGAGAGTGAAAGAGGTCGTGAAACAGAGGAGTGATAGAGGGGTGAAACAGAGAGAGTGAAAGAGGGTGAAACAGACGGAGAGTGACTAGAGGTGAAACAGAGAGATGATAGAGGGTGAAACAGAGGGAGTGATAGAGGGTGAAACAGAGAGAGTGATAGAGGGTGAAACAGAGAGAGTGATAGAGGGTGAAACAGAGAGAGTGATAGAGGGGTGAAACAGAGAGAGTGATAGAGGGTGAAACAGAGAGAGTGATAGAGGGTGAAACAGAGAGAGTGATAGAGGGTGAAACAGAGAGAGTGATAGAGGGTGAAACAGAGGGAGTGATAGAGGGTGAAACAGAGGGAGTGATAGAGGGTGAAACAGAGAGAGTGATAGAGGGTGAAACAGAGAGAGTGATAGAGGGTGAAACAGAGAGAGTGATAGAGGGTGAAACAGAGAGAGTGATAGAGGGTGAAACAGAGAGAGTGATAGAGGGTGAAACAGAGAGAGTGATAGAGGGGTGAAACAGAGAGAGTGATAGAGGCGTTGTGAAACAGATGAGATGATAGAGGGTGTGATGAAACAGAATGAGAGTGATAAGTGGGTGAATACGAGAGCGAGTTGATTGGAGGGTGAAACATATTCTTTCAGAGGGAGTGATAGAGGGTGAAACAGAGAGAGTGATAGAGGGTGAAACAGAGAGAGTGATAGAGGGTGAAACAGAGAGAGTGATAGAGGGTGAAACAGAGAGAGTGATAGAGGGACACAGAGATAGTGATTAGAGGGTGAAAAGGGCAAGAGAGGAGAGACACGGTATGAAACCTGAACCTCACCATTTATAACGGCAGAGGAGGCGAGAGAGAACGAACACCTCTCCCGTTCACCCTCATCAATATCCGCAAAACTCCGTCTCCCACTTCCGACAGAAGGAAATGCCAACGTAATCATCTTAAGCACATCTAATCTCAGCTAAGACCTAGCTGAGCGTGTTCTCTTCTCCTTCTCAACAAAGCAAGACGAACCTCAAAGTCAGCTCTCCAGATCCATTTCATAGACACATTTACTCCTCAGCTTTTATTTCCGGAATCGAAATCCCCATAACTGTATTAGGGCCGAAATAATGCATAGGAGAGGTTGCCGGCGTCCCATGAGAAGTCCAAATTGAACTTTAGTTTGTGAGAAGTAAGACAGCAAAGACCTGGGGATTAGAGATGCAGCTTATTAGAGCCCACATACTGTACTGCCGCTTCACCAAGAGGGGACGGTCTGTTAGGGAGGAGAAATGGGTCACGAGCGTAAACAAGGCTATTTAAGTTCCTCACTTAAGTCACCAGAAATGTATTCAGGACAAAGAGATCGGGAGCCTTGGAAAAAAAATAAAAAATAAAAAAAAGAGAAAAGATTTGCCACTCCGAGGCCTCAATTTGTCAGTTAAACGCCTTGTTTATTCTGGTTTTGGGCTTGTTTGTTTTTTTAATGGTCTGCTTAAAATCCCATCCTCCAGTTAGGGAGAAGCTTCCGGAAGCGAGAGTGAGACGTCGCGTGATGGGACGACGCGACGGCGAGCAGCGTCAGAACGACCGCCGGTAATGTATTCGCCCTCATTATCAGAACGCGTCTTTAAGCTTGCGTTGTTAAGTGAGGGTCTCTAACTACACTGGACTGCCTACGTATTTAAAAGGACAAATGCATCTACTTCTATTCCCAAGAGGCAAATCAGGCCAGGATGAGGGGTGGGAGAAAACATACATTATTGATTCGTTGTTGGTGTGTACAGATGGTCTGGTACATTAAATAGGTGCATTTTTCTTAGACTTGCTTTGCTGACACTGTACAAAACGAGTCATTCCCCCTAAAGTGTTACCAGGGGCTTTCAAACGATCCTACTTGAATTTCACGTGCATGTAGGTCCGTACATATGTATTTGGGTATGCGTGCGAGAGTGTGTGAGTGTGAATGTGTGTGTGTGTGTGAGTGTGAGTGTGTGTGTGTGTGTGTGAGTGTGTGCGTGAGTGTGTGAGCGTGTGCGTGTGTGCGTGAGTGTCTGTGTGAGTGTGTGTGTGTGTGTGAGTGCGTGTGTGAGTGTGAGTGCGTGTGCGTGTGCGTGTGCGTGTGAGTGTGTGTGAGTGTGTGTGTGAGTGTGAGTGTGTGAGTGTGTGCACTGATGTGTTGCAGAGTTGGATTGCACATTTGCAGCCTCCATCCTCTCCTACGCGCCTCCTCTGCTCCTCAATTTGACTCCATATTTACTTCCACTGCAGCCAGGGAGAGAATCGTCGAGATTTCAATCAATGAATTTCCGTGATGGATTGCCCTGGCTGTCTGGGTTCCTGCCTGCATATGGTGTCCCTGTATTTCTGGTCGTAACACACGCACACACACATACACACGCACACACGCACATAAGCCACACAAGGACCTGTCAAAGCTTCATAATAATCACATTCAGCCTAAGATGCTGCTTGATAAAAGCATCTTAGCATGTATCACGCGGACCCAAGGTGTTCAGAAGCCTGACTCCCTGAGTGGACAAGATGACTAATAGAGATGTAATGAAGAAGGAGGAATCGCTAACACACAATATTAATTACGTGAGTCGGCGAGAGTGAATATTAATAACTCAGATACGGAGATGTGGGGGAGAGCTGAGGGAGGGATTCACGCCGTTTTCGCCCCCTGTTCAGAGCTGGAAAGCTATGATTATGTTGTTGACAGCCTCCCCCCAGCACCAGGCCACGGCAGGTACCACCCAGCGCTGCAGTAACTGCAGATATTTCGGTTCTCTTCTCAGTCTGGGTGTAGCCACCAGCAGCTCCACCTCACTCCTCCACCTTCCTCCAAACCCCCCGGCTGCTGCAGAGCTGACTGGCACCCACCGCTGGGTGATCGTGGGCAGAGCCCTGCCTGGCGGTCTCTCCTGTCTGCTGTCTCTCTCCTCCCTCTCTCCCTCTCTCCCTCTCTCCCTCTCTCTCTCCCTCTCTCTCTCTCTCTCTCTCTCAGCCAGCCCCGCTACCTGCATGGCTGAGCTCGCATGCCGCCAAGAATTCAAAAGCCGTTCCCACCACGGCACGTCCACCTCCAAACGACATTCTGTAGATCATAAACCCTGGCCGCAGAGCTGAGGCCTTCTTAATGAATGAGTTTAGCCACACAACAAATCCTAAAAGCTCCTAGGAGGGGGGGGGAGAATGATAGGAGGGAGTAAGAAGAGAGAGACAGAGAGAGGGAGAGAGAGAGAAGGATGGGGAGAGACAGAAAGAAACGGACAGACAGAGAGAGGGAGAGAAGGGGGGGAAGGGAGAGAAAGGGGGAGAAAGAGAGAGAGAGGGAGACAGAGAGAGAGGGGAGAGAGAGGGAAAGAGAGAGGGGGGAGAGAGAGGGAGAGAGAGGGGAGGGAGAGAGGGGGAGAGAGAGAGGGGGAGAGGAAAGAGGAAATGGGAGGAAATATGAGTCATCCTACCCTGTTTGAGAGAAGGGGATGAGGAGCAGAAGGGAGATGCATATGCCTGACACCAATGCTGCAAGCTTCCCCAGAGTGGTAGCCATATCAGACTCTGCCTCCGAATCCTGCAGAGACAAGAGCAAGAGAAAGGGACAGAGAGAGAGGGAGGGCGGAAGGGAGGGAGAGAACAAGGGAGAGGGAGAGCGGGAGGGGAGAGAGAGGGGCGGAAGGGAGGGAGATAAAGGAGAGGGATTGGTAATGTTAGAGTTGGGAAGACCGGCTACTAGACTTACTTTAGAGCAGCAATTCAGAGATCATTCAACGACAAGTAAGCACAGACATCAATGTTTTAAGAAAGCGAGGAGGAAGCATGGTTTGAGACAGACAAGCAGGCAGACTGATGCATCACATCCCTGCTTACCTTACAGTTCAAGTGACCAGTCACAGTGGATTCATTTTTGCAGTGCCATTTAGCATAACCATTTAGCATTACCATTTAACATAACCATTTAGCATTATCATTTTAGCAGGTACATTCAACCTTCTGCATGATTGCGCGACACAGAAAAGCACACATAAATAACTGACGTGCTGTAGATAATGAGTGCTCCAGCATTTCTAAATATCTTATTCTATATCATTATAGAAATGAGTCATCAGTTAGCATGAAGCATGCATAGTGATTTGCATATGTTTAAAAACTGAACGGTCCCTTCGTTAAGCTTAGAGGATCAGGTTTCATGGACAATAACCTAACTAATAACCTCCCCGACAGGTTCACCTCAGTACACACTGAGTGCTACAGTAATGCTTGTCCATCCATGGTAAAACCTTTCACCTAGATCAACAACATTGCTGTACTGCACACTGGTACAGTAATACCATATACAGTAGTACAGTAAATGGATATAGTAATAGTGTTTACTGACAGCTGTGTGGTATAACGCCATTATTTATATCCTGTATACTAACATTTGCCTCCACCTCCACCTCTCAGTCTCCCCCACACGGCCCCTGCCCCCCCCCTCTCACCAGCTCCCCGTCCCTTCCCTCCTTGCCCCCCTCCTCCCCCTTGTCTCCCCTTTCTCCTCCTGTTCCTGCGCCTCCTCCCGTCTCCCCTCCCTCCCCCCTTCCCCCTTTCTGGAGGTGGCTGTGCTAAGCTGCTCTTCCTCAGAGACCTAGCGACAGGACGGCCTTTGTAAGGATTACTAATGAAATCACCCACGCATGCATACATTACGGGTCGGTACGGATGCTGTTGGGAGGCGGATACTGTGGCAACAAGACAAAGGGAAAACAAACACCCGAGAGCCGGCGGGACATCCGTGACGAGGGGAGGAGCCTCTGGCCAACACCACCTGAGGAATATCACAGAGTCTCTAATGCCGTGGTGCCGGTACTGTCAACACCGCCAATACAGAACCTTCAATGAACCTGTGGGCCCACGCAACGGAATGCACTTCTGAGCGCTTCACCTCCTGGCAATGCGAGTGTGTGTGTGCAGTGTGTGTAGTGTGTGCAGAGTGTGTGCAGTGTGTGTGTGTGTGTGCAGTGTTGACAGTGTATGTGTGTGTGTGCAGTGTGTGTGTGTGTGCAGTGTGTGTGTGCAGTGTGTGTGTGTGTACAGTGTGTGTGTGTGCGTGCATGTAGTCTGTGTGCAGTGTGCATGCAGTGTGTGTGCAGTGTGTGTGTGTGTACAGTGTGTGTGTGTGCAGTGTGTGTGTGCAGTGTGTGTGTGTGCAGTGTGTGTGTGTACAGTGTGTGTGTACAGTGTGTGTGTACAGTGTGTGCAGTGGTCCAGGCAGAAAGAGGAAAGAAGAGGAAGTCTGATATTCCTGATCTTCTAGAGATGAAGGGTGTTGGGGAGATCAGTGTAAATAAGAAGTCTCTCTGCTAACCTATTGATCTGCTTTCACCTGGTAATTCTTCATGCCTCAGACACTGTTACAAGCACAAACGCTGCAAGTCCTAAGACGCCACCGCAGCTCGCGATTTTACCCCCGTCACCACGACAACAGACATCCCAGACTCCGAACCGTCTACCTGCCGTTTCGTGTCTTGAGTCTTGTTCTCTGATCTTCCGATGAGTTGATGACAAATCCCCTACACGACAAAGATAACAGTAGAAAAAAAGCAGCATGCTGTTTGAGACCTTTTAAAAAAAAAGGATATACGATCATGCGTTTTGAGTGCTTTTTGACACATCTATCAACCTCCCAGCGTGTGAGAAAGGCTGCCTAGGCATTCTCTCATCCCAGCCATCTTGGGAGAGATATACAAATGAAAGACAGCGGGGGGAAAAAAAGAAAGAAAGCCAGAGAGAAAGGAGGAGTCAGCGGAGAAAAAAAGAAAATCATATGGAGAATAGACTCATCTCTTGACACCTGTCAAACTGTCCGACTGAAAGGCCACAGACCTCAGTTCTTTTTATCTCCTCAGTCAAACCTGTCGATGGTCAAATACCACAGAGGCCACCTGTCCGTCATGGCCCCTCAGCCTCACGCGGCGAGCACAGGATGATAAACGATGACCTAGAACGGCCACTCATTAAAACGTCCGGCCTTGAGGTGGACGCCCCCTCCGCCCCCTCCACCCCCCCGCGCTCCGCAGGCTGTCTCCCAGCCCCGGGGAATGCCAGCCAGGGCCAGCCAAGCGTGTCCAGGCCCCAGTCTGCCTCTCAGTCTTGAGGCTCCACTCCCAGTTCACATTTGTACGTTTATGAAGCCATTTCTGACATCCACAGGTACACTGGAATTATTTTGGCCCGCTCCTATCGACAGGTTCTCAAGCAACCTATTGATCCTTAAAATAAATCGGTCCAAATCCTGAAGGAGCAACCTCTCTTAAGTCCAGCCTTACACTGGGTCCCTGCCACCCCAGCCTCACACTGGGTCCCTGCCACCCCAGCCTCACACTGGGTCCCTACCACCCCAGCCTCACTCTGGAACCCTGCCACCCCAGCCTCTTTCTGGAGCCCTCACCCCAGCCTCACACTGGGTCCCTGCCACCCCAGCCTCACTCTGGAACCCTGCCACCCCAGCCTCTTTCTGGAGCCCTCACCCCAGCCTCACTTTGGGTCCCTGTAGGTCAGTCCAGCCTCACTCTGGGGCCCTGTAAGTCACCCCAGCCTCACTCTGGGGCCCTGTAAGTCAGTCCAGCCTCACTCTGGGGCCCTGTAAGTCACCCCAGTCTCACTCTGGGGCCCTGTAGGTCAGTCCAGCCTCACTCTGGGGCCCTGTAGGTCAGTCCAGCCTCACTCTGGGGCCCTGTAGGTCAGTCCAGCCTCACTCTGGGGCCCTATAGGTCAGTCCAGCCTCACTCTGGGGCCCTGTAGGGCAGTCCAGCCTCACTCTGGGGCCCTGTAGGTCAATCCAGCCTCACTCTGGGGCCCTGTAGGGCAGTCCAGCCTCACTCTGGGGCCCTGTAAGTCACCCCAGCCTCACTCTGGGGCCCTGTAGGGCAGTCCAGCCTTGGCCACTGGAGAATGTGCAGCTGCAGATTTCATAGCAGCTGCGTCTCGGGTGACAGCTTTCTCTTTTTACATCGATAACACACATACACACACACATACACACATACACACACACACACACACATACATACACACACACACACATACATACACACACACACACACACACACACACATACATACACACACACAGACACAGTCACACACACAGTCACACATACACACACAGACACACACATACACACACACACACACACACAGTCACACTGGCACATGTGCACAAAGATACAGACTGACGCTTGCACATGCACACACACACACACTTGCACACCCAAACATTCTGTTGCCTTAAAGAACGGATATCAAGCAGATCCTACCTCGGGGAGCAGATGTTCTCCACTAGAACACAAGAGGAACACATGAGGACAAGTAAATAAACAGCTTTAAGATGGAGAAAAAGATGAATGTCCAGCGCTTTTTTAGAACCACAGGACTGGGTTAGGCTAGGCTAGGCTGGGCTCGACTAAACCAGGCTAGGCTAGGCTGGGCTAGGCTAAACCAGGCTAGGCTAGGCTGGGCTAGGCTGGGTTTTACTGAGGAGTACTGGGCCCAGACTATCAGTCCTCACCGCAGTCCTGTCCCTGGTGACTCCAACCCCCTCTAGACGAAAAACCCTTTACAAGGGCATCCCCCATGTTCATTCCAGCTGAGGCCCAAACGACTTTGTTTAATCGCTCTCTCTCTCTCTCTCTCTATCTCTCTATCTTTCTCTCTCACCTCTCTCTCTCTCTCTCTCTCTCTCTCCCCCTCTCCCCCTCTCTCTCTCTCTCAGCATTTTAATAAATGTGACGATATTACGCCTAATTCTGGATCGTTAGCCATTAGAGATTTTATGTTGGTCATAAAAACAGCAGGGTTCCAGCCCTCCGGAGAACGAAATAACATTTCCTTATAGCTCATCACAACCGAACAGAAAATTGCATCTCTAATGTCAGGACATCTCCTGCTTACTCGGTAAGCGAGTCCTACTGGTTTGGACATCTTCCTGTCATATATTTCAAGTTTAGGAGCTCTAAATGTCATGTATACATTAAGTCCTAGATGTTTACTGGAGGGCATGATCATTCGAGAATACAGGCTGGCTAAGGTAGTTATACCTTAACTTAGATTTGAACTTGTACCTTGGCAATAATACTGTCCTTTGTATTTATATATCAAACCCATTTTCCAAGGACGTCCATGTTGTGATTTTTCTTTTTTCCTTAAACGTTCAGTTTGTTAGCCATCAAAGCCACCAGACATGCACAATTTTAAAGTTGCTATCTTTAACTGGACAATAATATGGTTATAAGTTGGACACAAAAACAGTCAAATTGCAGATAAACGTGACCTCGAGCAGACTGTAACCCACACACATGAAAACACATCTTATTACTGAACCAACTGATGTGAAGACAACTGACTCCTTTAAGGAAGGAGGCACACAACATTGCCCTGACAGCAGGACAGAGAGAAAGCTTCTGTGCCGTCTCCTTCTGTGTGTCTCAATTTGTTGAAACAGATTTAATGGAACCCCCCCCCCCCCCCTCCGTTCCTTGATAACAAGTCAATCTGCTCGGTCCTTTTGCCTTGCAATTAATTTATCTTTTATGGTTTCATGGTCAGTCTCACTCCAACACCATTCCACATGGAACTAAAGTGAAACTCATTTCTGTTTTCAGGAAACAACATCATGTTTTAATGGGCAGTTGGCATTTTTGTAATTGACCACAATGATCACAGCAGCAGGATGCTGTTTTCTCTGGATACCAAACAACACGCACACAAACACACACAGTAACACGCACACAAACACACACAGTAACATGCACACAGACACACACAGCAACACGCACACAAACACACACAGCAACACGCACACAGACACACACACAGACACACACACAGTCACACACAGTTACACACACACAGACACACGCACACAGTAACACGCACACAGTAACACGCACACAGACACACACACACACACACACAGTAACATGCACACAGTCTCACACAAACACACAGTCACACACACACAGTCACACGCACAGTCACACACACGCGCGTGCCCACACACAGAGTCTTGCACACACTCAGTCACATACAGTCACACCTACTCACACAACTACACACACAGTCACACTGCCTCCCCTGTCACTGTGCCTCCAAAAGCGACTGCCGCCCCTGATGTTACCCCTGATGTCACCTCCACGATGGTGTCAGTTTCACACCCAGGTCGCCCCCACCCCCCCCTCCACCTCACCTCCCTCTCCCTGTCTGGTCCTTGGAGCTTAGAGGGGCACACATAAAAATGACAGCTTCGACGCCGCGACTCCCACAATGCAACAGCTCTGGCGACACCTGCGAGGAGAGCGAGGGCGCTGATGACAGGGCAGGTAAATCAACAGGACCGTCATCGCCTCTCCTGCAAGGTGAGGACACTTTAATTAAGGTCGGTTGTTTTTTTATCGATGTGACTCGGCAGTTTTAAGTCCTGCTAGAGCACGTAGAGACGATCCAAACAACTTTGATGTCTGACAAGGAAAGTCACCGCGGGTCGTTCAGCAGCTTCGGTCGGGAGACGGATCCAAAATGGAGGACGACGGGAGGCGCGAGGAGGCGACGCAAGGGGATGTTTAGGCTTACGGCCAGACAAGTCGGAGCGATAACACCTCCACTCCAATAAGCAGGGTCATGAATAATACCTTCACTGTGTCAAACGAGGGCATGCCTAAGCTCTGACCATGCTGCAGATGAATCCTACCTTTTATAATGAGGTGATAAGCATGTGGAGTCCACCGAGGCACTAGCCTGGCCTAGGCTGGCTGCTTTCACTATATAATCCACTTCAAAGCAATGTTTACTTCCCTCTGGCATGGGAAGGGAGGGAGACAGAGAGGGAGACGACAGAGGAGGGAAGACACGGTGAGGAGGAGAACCGCAGGGAGACATGAGAGGGCAACGGAAGAGGAGGGAAAGACGGGGATGAGGGTGGGTATAGACGGGAGGGAGGGGAGATAAAGTAGGAGCGAGGAGACGGGAGGAGGGTTGGGAGATGGTGGAGGGAGAGATGGAGATGAGGAAGAGGAGGGAGAGAGAGGGGGGGGTTGGGGGGGGGTTGGAGCGATGAGGCTGGGGTTGGGGGGGGGAGAGAGACAGGAGAGGAGGAGGGAGGGAGCGAAGGGCCGATCAGTGCGGGACTGAGTGATATGCTGATATGTGGATGAGAGGCACCCCGCTGCCTTGTGTTGAACTGAGCCGCGTGTTCTTAACAGAATTAAAGTACAAACGCCGACTAAATATCCTCTGAAAAGTCAGTCTATCTGTCCTGGCGTGTCACAGAAAGGCCAGTCAGTCTGTGACTCACGTCCACATACAGTTTCTACAGAATACAATGATGCCTTGTGTGTAGCGACACACCAGAGGTTCCCACAATCCACAGCCACCAAGCACAGCAAGAACGAACAAACAAGCATACATGACAGCAGAGTGAGCGCTTTACGCAAACCTCAGCCTGGGAGTTTTTGCTTCTGGAATTGTTCAGTAGATGCCAATGCGTTATATGTCTCAGACTATACCACAGATGCAGTGGATAGGCAGTTGTCTTTTGTTAGAGAAAAACGAACACTGCGGCGATCTGGAAGGCGAGGCAAACCGCTTGTCAATACGTCGAGCACACTAAGCAAACAAAGGTTATTATCGATGCACAGAGCCAGATCTCAATGGCGAGTTATAAATAGAGCAATAAATCACGATGGCACCGTCGCCAGAGTATAGTAGACTCCACATCTGAAATGGTAGAGACTTCAATACGGCGAGATAGGAGAGCGATTCATGAGTCACACGCAGTATAAGATTGAGACAGAGACAGCGAGCACAGTGCACAATTAGTCTCTCCAGAAACCTGCAAAAGGGCTGCCACGGCTCCGTACGAATCATTACAACAATAAATTAAACACGCGATATTTCCTTCTTCGTTCGAACGAACGCCAGATGTTAAGAGAGGTACAAGTGCTGTCTCGCAGGCAAAATCTGTCGAGAGCACCAGATCGGTTCTCGGTTAAGACCCGTCGGTTCTGTGAAATGGACCACCTGGGATTGGAGGACGGTTCTAATAGCTTGTGCTGCTTGGTTTGCAGCACGATTGCGTTAGCTCGCGCCACGTAGCATCTTGTTTTCTGCCCAATCAAATCAAACAGGAAGGCCGACTCTGTCGGTCGCCCATACTGAATTCCAAGCTGGTTTTACACGGATAGCCAGCTGAATCAGAGGAACACAAACAGCCGGATTCTGCATTTTAACTTTTAATTCGAAACAGAAAGACAACTGACTTGCGTCTGTGATTCGTGAGAAGCTTTAAACGTCCAGGAGTTGTTGAAGCCACGGCGATCTCCAACTCTGGCGCTCTCGTGCCGTTCTCTCTCTCTCTCTGCGTCTCTCTCCTCGCTCTCTTGCTCGGTCTCTCTCTCTCGTGCTCGTCGTCTCGGGTCTCTGCTCTCGTGCGGTCTCCGTCTCGTTGTTTGCTTTCTTCTTCTCGTCTCTCTCTCTCGTCTCTCTCTCTCTCTCTCGTTCGGTCTCTCTTTCTCTTGAGTAACAGTGACACGATGCATCTACAGTACGTACTTCACTTCTCGCACGCGTCACGTGAGGGAGAGATGGGGGGGATGGAGAGGGAGAGAGAGAAACAGAAAGAACGAAGCAGAGAAAAAGAGAGAGAGAAAATGATGGTGTGTCTGGGGGTTTGCGTGCTCCTCTCTCTCTCTTCTCTCTTTCTCTCTCTTCTTCTGCTCTCTCTCTCTTCTCCCTCTCTCTCCTCAAGAAACACTTGTCTCGTGGAATGACCTGACCGTTGAGTGTTTAACCGGTCACAGCAAGACCTTTGCCGGTGTCCCGAACAAGAGTCGAGACGGTCACAGTGTGTGCGTGGTCTGTAATAGTGCTCGGAAGATAGCGTGTCGAGGAGCCTCGAGCCGGTTCTTGGTGGTGTTTTGGGATAAAGCCTCGCATGTTGTGGCGGAAAAACTAACAGGCCTCTCTGCGTGCAACATACGGAACAAGCGCGCCCAAGGAGCTTTCTTGCATGAGCTCTTGGAGACACGAGGATTTTCCGTTATAGAGTGTTGACTTATACCTCAAGTAGCCCTTTCTGAAGTTTGTAGGTTCCTGTCATAGTCATTAAGGAGTTTGCTCTGGTAGTTGGCTGCTCTATTTTCGTAAGAATTTGAAATTGCTGTTTGCCGAAGACAAGAGCACCATAGAGAGGAGGAAATCTCATTACAGCCCATGTTTCGAGTGCATAAGTGCCCAATGGATCAGACTTTACAACTGCAGGCTCCTATCTCCTTGCCGAAGCTTATGGAAATGCATGTTTCACGCCGTCAAAGCACGTTCATGATAAACGTTGCACAGCACACACTCGATTCTGTCGCAAATGTTGAGTTACGGCAGCGTTGCAATTGTCTAATTGAGATCCTGGTCGTTAAGTAGACGGCTTGTCATCTGGCAAGAGGGACACCATTGGGAAAAGAGAAGCGAGGTTTGGCCGTTTGCCTTTCAGCGCTTTATCGAGTATCCAGGCAACCCACACGATTGTCACCGGGTCGGACGTGAGGACGGTCTTAAAGAAACGTGGGCAGAGGTCGGGGGGAAAAAAGGCAATCCCATTAAAAAGAGGGGAGGAGAGGGAGAGAGGGGAGGTGAGAAAAGAGAGGAGGGGAGGGAGTCTGGACACGCACACAAAGAGGAAAAGGTCTCCAAGGACAACGCTTAAATTCGGAGAGGGAGCCAAACTCGCGCCGTGAAACGCCATTTCCACCTCGCAGCTTGTCTTTAGACTAGCTAACCCCTGCACTCTGCTGCATCAGCTCTGCCTGTGTCATCTGGTGTGGGCAGTGAGAAGGATTGGGGGAAGGGGGCTGTAGTGGAGAGTGGGAGGCCGAGGCAGGAGGAGGATGTGTGTGTGTATGTGTGTCTTGGCAGGGGGAGGTTGTGTGTGTATGTGTGTGTGTATGTGTGTGTGTGTGTATGTGTGTCTTGGCAGGGGGAGATGGGGGGGCGGGGCTTTGCTCTGTGCCTCAGATGTCAAAAAGTCCATTTAAGTAACATTCACTCTGCATCACCCTGATTCTCAGGGTACAGTACACCTCTGTGCTGTGCTGTCCTTCTTGGCATTCTCTGCTTCAAGAGACACTGTCGTCTACAGAAACTTTTGTAAAGGAGATGTTCAAATAAAGCTCTGAAGAAAGTAGGCTTGCATTTAGCTATTCCGCAGTACCGTCAAACAGGATTCGTAATCAAGGGTAGACTGTACACATGCCAGACTGAAGCGCTTGAATGCATTAAGTCAGAGTGACAGCCTGGCGCTAGAGCCATATGGTGAGTAATAAAGATCCGCCTCGTATTGTTATTTTCTTCTACCGAGAGAGATAATCGGGGGGAGAGAGGAGAGGGAGAGGAAGACAGAAAGGGGCGCAGAGAAGGGTGCGAGATGATGTGGTGAGAGAGAAGAGAGAGAGAGGAGAGAGTATATGGGGATGAGAGAGGAGAGGGGGAGAATTTCAGGGGGCATGAGGGGGGATGAGTAGGAGAGAGATAGAGGGGAAGGAAATGGAAGGAGGAGAAAGAGAGCAGAGAAGTCGAGGGGGGGAGGAGAGAAGAAGGCAGGGAGAAAGAGAGGAGCGAGTAAAACGATCCATTTCAATCCTGCTGTAGACACGGCCAGAGTTTATGATGAGCTCAGTGATCAGGGAACTGATACAGGAGGCATCAGTGTATAGGATCCTTTCTGAGCTCTTCTGGGACTTCCGTCTAAATCAACACATCCATCACATAGCTCCTCACGCGCGTCCGTCATATGCTAGGACGAGCATGCTGCAAGACACGACGACCGCCCTCCGCTTGTCTGCCGCACTCCCAATCTGTCTCTCGATCTCTCGCTGTACGTGTCTCACAATCCTGTCGTCACATCCGCCAGTGACTAACCAGCTTCCACATCACTTCATACTCTCACATCTGCTCCACGTGCATGATACTCCTCATGTCTGTCTCACGCCCACTATACTCTCATGTCCTGTCCACATGCACTATACTTCAGCATCCTCGTCCCGTCACTATAGCTCTCACATGCTGTCTACTGTGACTTTAACTCTCACATCCTGTCGCACGTCACTAACCTCAGGTCTTGTCCACGTGACTATACTCTCATGTCCTGTCCACGCCACTATACTCTCATGTCCTGTCCACATCACTATACTCTCACATCCTGTCCACGTCACTATACTCTCACATCCTGTCCACGTGACTTTACTCTCACATCCTGTCCACGCCACTATACTCTCAGGTCCTGTCCATGTCACTATACTCTCGTGTCCTGTCCTTGTCACTATACTCTCATGTCCTGTCCACATCACTATACTCTCATGTCTTGTCCACGTCACTATACTCTCACATCCTGTCCACGTGACTTTACTCTCACATCCTGTCCACGTCACTATACTCTCATGTCCTGTCCATGTCACTATACTCTCATTTCTTGTCCACGTCACTATACTCTCACATCCTGTCCACATCACTACACTCTCACACCCTGTCCACGTCACTATACTCTCATGTCTTGTCCACGTCACTATACTCTCACATCCTGTCCACATCACTACACTCTCACATCCTGTCCACGTCACTATACTCTCATGTCCTGTCCACGTCACTATACTCTCACATCCTGTCCACATCACTATACTCTCACATCCTGTCCACGTGACTATACTCTCATGTCTTGTCCACGTCACTATACTCTCACATCCTGTCCACATCACTACACTCTCACACCCTGTCCACGTGACTATACTCTCATGTCTTGTCCACGTCACTATACTCTCACATCCTGTCCACATCACTATACTCTCACATCCTGTCCACGTCACTATACTCTCATGTCCTGTCCACGTCACTATACTCTCACGTCCTGTCCACGTGACTTTACTCTCACATCCTGTCCACGTCACTATACTCTCATGTCCTGTCCACGTGATTATACTCTCATGTCCTGTCCACGTCACTATACTCTCACATCCTGTCCACGTGACTTTACTCTCACATCCTGTCCACGTCACTATACTCTCATGTCCTGTCCACGTCACTATACTCTCATGTCTTGTCCACGTCACTATACTCTCACATCCTGTCCACATCACTATACTCTCACATCCTGTCCACATCACTATACTCTCATGTCTTGTCCACGTCACTATACTCTCATGTCCTGTCCACGTCACTATACTCTCATGTCCTATTCCCATCCCTCTAGATACATCTCTGTTTCTGTACTCTCCAATCCACATCCCAATAGACTGGAATCGCACATCCCAATAGATGCAGACCTGACTCATTAGTGTACAATCTGATCAATTACTTCATTTTAAGATGCCTTGTTAGAGTCACTCTGCAAAACAATCACTTATGCATGACTCTGCATTAGACTCCTCGCACCGCAGGAACACATGAACCTAGAGATGATGAATAAGTCATGAGGGCAAATTGAATCCTCTGAGTTTGTAGGACAGAAAATATACAAAGAAGTTAGGAGGGTTTAATCGCCTCCCCTTAGTTGGAAGAGAACCTGGAGAGAGAAGCTGACGCGCCAGCAGTCAGCTAACAAGATGTGCCACGACCATAGAGGGAGGAACGAAGAGAGAGAGAGAAACAGAGAGAGAGAGAGAGAGAGTACACCAGAGAGAGAGAGACGGAGGGAGAGAGTGGGCGAGAGAGGAGGGAGGGGAGAGATAGTGAGGGAAGAGAAATGCAGTTATTGAGTGAGAGAGTGTGCGAATGAATGTGAGAAGGAAGGAGAGGGAGGGAGGGAGACAATCAAGGACTCTGAAAAAAGACAGTCAGAAGGAGCGAGAGGTCTGAGAGTGAGAGAGCGAGAGGTCTGAGAGAGAGGTCTGAGAGAGAGAGCGAGAGGTCTGAGAAAGAGAGAGAGAGAGAGAGCATGAGGTCTGAGAGAGAGAGAGAGAGTATGAGGTCTGAGAGAGAGAGCGAGAGAGAGAGAGAGCAGACTGCAGATAGGCTGTTTGAAAACAAGGCCCAGGAGTCCACTAATCACTGCAACTTGAGCCGCTGAGCTGAGACTGAACAGTGAACGGAGGGTCTAGTGTCCTCTTAGACGTATCCAGGTCATCCTGACCTTAGGGTCCGAACCAAAAGACAGTCCGCCAGGACAGAAGACAAAGCTCCGTCTCGTCCTCCATGACTTTGACTCTGTTATCTGCCGCATCGGGTTCGAAACCCGACCATCACCACGGCCGAATCCCAAGTCAGTGCCAAAGCTTGTTAGTCTTGTGAGACTCTAGCACGGGCGAGTATTGATCGATGCTAATTCTGTGAAAACGTTTGGGCTTTATCTGGGGTTTGTACAAGCTGCTCTTTGAGTATCAAAGCAGTTCAGCCTCTAACAGAAGCACTGCTCTGTTTACTGATTCAGTAGGAGTGCAATGCAGGGCAGTACCGCCACGCACAAGTGACTTTCACTGTTTCCAAATCCCCGGAGCACTTCTTAATTCCTTCAAACCATTTCAGCTGTCATTTATTTCCCTGTTATTATAAGAAAGGCGCTGTGCGCTTCACTGGAAGATGCTGCCATGGTTTCGACGGTTTCTTACTAGACGGATTGTCCTCTCATAGCCTCCTGCAAAGTGAGGAGCTGAAACGATGCTTAGGCCGTGCCAAGCTGTTTCAGCTGTACCTAAAACACTGACACGTGCACACACACACACACACACTGTACACACACACACACACACACACAGTACACACACACACACACACTGTACACACACACAAACACACACACAAACACACAAACACTGTACACACACACACACACACACACACAAACACTGTATACACCCCCACACACACATAAATACACAGACACTGTACACACACACAAACACTGTACACACACACACACTGTACACGCACACACAGACACACACAAATGCACAAACACTGCACACACCCCCACACACACACACACAAAGAAAACCCCCTCAGAGCCATGCCAACACTTCACATTAGCAGGGTGCCAGAATGTGTTTACGTGACAGAAGCAGTTTCAGCATTTCCAGGAAGAAAAACAGACTGAACGTAGCGCAGCGTCAACACGGGCGACCGAGCTGAGCTAAGACAACACCATGGATATCATTACCACACCTGAACCCTGCTTTTTATCTGCATCGCAGCTTTTGTATTCCAGGCAGGACATGATAGGTATGGTGATCTTCTTGAGCTTGGGGGCACCAGGAGCCAGCTCACCTCAGCTGTGCGGTTCAGCCGTCCTGCTTGTCAACACAATCCTGCGGTTTCAATTGCAAATACGTTTTTCACGAGAGGCGTCAGAGGGGGTTGAACTAGACACCTCGATCCAATCGGGATCTCTACGACCTGGCCTTTCCATGGCATCCAATCTTTGGGATATCTCACATTACATTTGGTAAGGTTTGCCAAAGCTAGCTGTCACAGGATATGATCAGAAATCGAGATTGTAGAAGCACATTGAAGAACCCCCCCCCCCCCCAAGCCCGCCCCCCCCCTGGCCAAATATTAGAGGCAACTCCTCCTCTTTCACTTCCTCTTTCTGGGTCAAAGGTCGCCAGGTCTACCTGTCCTCTAAAAGCTTCTCTCCGCCAATGACATGATCGGAGATGAGACCTCACCACTCAGAGTTTACCTCCTGTCACCCTTCATCCTCATCATCATCATCTCTGGGTGAGTCTCCCTCCCTCCGTTCGTCCGTCCGTCAGATGATTCCTGATTCAAACGAACAGGCTCACCAGTTCCGACTGAGGCAGGAGAGCGATGTTGACAATCGGACAAAAATGGGGTTCAAATATGCAGTGATCTTGGCACTTCCTGTTTGCGTAAGTGACAAGACATAATGCTGATGGCGTTTCCTCAGTATAATCTTCACATCGTACTTATACCAAACATGCTATGCAGCGTACCATAACCGGCATTTACGGCGCACTCTAAAAGCGGCGTGTCTATAAACGGTTGAGGGACCATTAGGAAGCCTTTCCTGTACGGACAAATGTCATTTGCAGCTTCCTGCAAAAGCCGCGAAAACCTCTGACGACCCCGAATGGGCTGCGTAGGAATCGTCTGCCTCACATTTCCACTGAGATCTAAACAAGCCACTCGAGTGGGGAGACACTGCATTTCCCGGGGGGGGGGGGGGGGGGCTTCTCCAGTATTATTTCCCCTTGCTGGACCTGGGGAAACCTGACTTCTGTCCTCCGCCTGCACAGCTAGTAAGAAGTGTGAAAAAGGCTGTGGGCTCCATGTGGCCTCGGCACAAGCTGGCAGGATGAGCGAAGCGCTTTGCCTCTTCTCGCGGTCACACTTGGTGTCCAGGAAGTCATCACGTTACAAGGCTGCAGTTGGACCATGGAGAGGAAGTAGATGGATGGCGGTGTGTGTGTGTGTGTGACTCCACCTAAAAACGACGCTAACCTCCTGCCACCACCACCACGAACACACACACAGCCAGAGCATACACCATACTATTATTGACGGCTTGAACAACACAACAATATACCCCTCTGCTACTACCGGGACACCAACACAGCCTCACACCCACACACATTACTCGGTCGAATAACAGACACACATACACGCCACCTCCCAACACACACCACAGAACAGCCATAACATGGACACCAGTGTTCGACCCAGCAACGGCAAAACACACACGTGTTCGCACACAACATCATATTTGCCGTTTCCCAAAAAATGGACGTTTTGGATGCGGCTCACAACCACCCCGAGCACCCACCCACATTTGTGCTGTTGGTGGTCCCCCACCACACACCACACAACCGGAATTTAACTTTCACCCGCACAATGCTCACTTAGGAGCTCCACTTATCTAGTCATATTCACCACTGACACCACTCATGCCCTCCATCCTCAACCTCCCACCATCACAACACACAGGGAACACACCCACGGGACAACCGTGGCTATTCCTCCTTCACCCTACTTTTCGAACCCAGTAAGGAACTATACTAGAATCCACATGGGTGATTGACAGTCACGCGAGTCCTCCTCAGGGTTCTCTTGGGAGATGGTTGAGACTTATTGTCCCAGTCTCTGCGGTTGTTATGTTCTGCGAAGTGTCTTGGATCTATATGTGGACCTGGGTGAGCAGGGACAACTATACAGGACCAAACACTCAGTCTGAGGTTGTGTGTGCACGTGAGTTCAAGTATCATTTGCATTAATACATACTCCATTTGGTTTCTAGCTTGTGGGTGTCGGTTTAACACAATGTTAATTTATGGGTTGACCTCAGGTGCTGCTGGACCAACCGCTCCTCTGAAAGACAATCCGGGCTAGGCTAGGCTTAGGTTGGGGCTTTGCGCAGCAGTTGTGTGTCGCACCAGGAGGACTACACTTGTGTTTTGGTATACAGAACCTACAGGTGAATCTATCGTTAGGGGGCTATTGGTATATGGGACTTTACCATGATCTGGATCCGAATATATAGGGGATTCTCTCCATGTCTACTTACCGGTTCCTCATGATCATCAAGGGTTCTGAGGTAACCAGAAGGGGTTTCTCAAACCGAATCATCATGGGGTTTCGGGGAAACTCCAGTGTGGTTTCGGAATCATTAAGAAGGGTGTTTGGGGTTTGTGGGGGGACTTATTTGTTTCTTTTGTTGTCAACAGAGTGGTTCGAGATAGAGGCTTTTACTGGAGTCTGGGTTGGGAGCCCCTGACCACCACCCTCCCTCTTGGGCCCAAATAATCTTAGTTCTGGGTTGTTACTAATATTCAGCAGAAGCAGGAGAGGAGAGAGAGGGAGAGAGAGGAGAAGGAAGAGAGAGAGAGAGAGAGAGGAGAGAGAGAGAGAGAGAGAAGGAGAGAGAGTGAGAGAAGGAGAGAGAGAGAGAGGAGAGAGAGTGAGAGAAGGAGAGAGAGTGAGAGGAGAAAGAGAGAAGGTGAGAGAGAGAAAAGGAGAGAGAGAGAGGAGAGTGAGAGAGAGGAGACGGACAGAGACATGGAGCTAGAAAGAGGAAAGCTAGAGAGATAAAGAGGGACAAAAAGGCAGAGGGAGGAGTAGCAGGGGCAAGAGAGCGAGAGAGCGAGAGAGAGAGAAAGAGACAGAGAGAGAGACAGATAGAGAGAGCGAGAGAGAGAAATAGGGTGTATAAGACAGAATAAACTGCATGACTGACTAGTGTGTGTGTCCTGTAAGCTTATTAATGAGCTGGGTTTCTCTCTGCGACAGCGGACCATATTCAACACATGTGTCAGATGTGGTCTATGAGGAGGCTGACTTGCATTCAACACATTGCAGACTCTGTTTAATGTTCAGTCACAGTGAGCATGCAGAAAGAGGCACACGGTTCCTTAGCATGAAATATGGATTGCAGTGGATCGAAATCAAAACCTAAGTTGCATTAAAATTTGACAGCTTTTTATAAAAAACCCATTCCCATCCTACATTTAAATACTTTGTCAAATCTCTATTCAGTTTTATGGAGTGTGCTGAAAGACATACAGGTCAGTTGTTGATTAGGGCGTCAAAAGCAAAACATGTTACCGTACGCAGTAGAATCGCAACAAATATTTAGTAGCTACTTTAAATGCAGTCCAAGGTTATTCGATCCGTATCTTACAAGGATAGCCCAGCTGATGAGCTCATGTGAGACTAAACCACGACAAAATGCATGGTGTTTTGTCTCTGCATCTTAAAGTTATGATCAGCGCTGTAATATTTCAATGTTTACATCAGCAGCAAAAAAAACTACCAATACGCATAAACAGATAGTACCAATTAAACGCAGCACACAGCGAATGGTGTCGCATTGCCAATTCGAAAGTGTCCTGTGCAAGTAGACCATGATCATATTTTCCTTCTAGAACATGCTCTCTTTCGATGCAGGCAGAGCTTCGCAAAACAATAGTTTTCTTTCGTTATTTTTGACCATAGAATCGTCCCAATTAACATCACGACACCTCACTCAATACGTATTAGTGGTCAACGTCCATTCAGAGCTGTGTTGCTCGCATCTTCTTAGACACAGTCGCCCGTTGAAGCGACCTGTTAAACCTCAGCACAACGACCAATACTAACAGCAGGTTGTTGCGTGTGAATGAAACATTGCGGTAAATCACGCCGACAACGATTTTCTGGGTCTTCTATGTGAATGACAGTACCGAACATGCGAGACAACATGGACCAAAACAGACTCACACAATGAAACAGAACACACACATGAAACACACCTCACCAGAAGACGTTTTCCTTCTCTCTCTTATTATTTTTTCTTCCGACTTTTTGATGTTCTTTTTTGAGTTAAAGGGTGTTGTTTGGTCCAACTGATTTCTCCGGCAAATTCTTATTTGTCCACTGGGAAAGTATATGCAACGGTGAAATTATGAGAGAGAAACCGCTGTCATCGTGGAAAGCCTGCCCTCTTCAAACTAACCTTCCCGCCCCCTCCCTTTAGCCCCCTTCAGATTGGTACGAGCTGAACACCCCCCTCCTCCTCCTCCTCCTCCTCCTCCTCCTCTTCCTCCACCTCGCCAGCCAGAGGACGATTAAAAGCCCGTCGAACCTTATCACGTTGCTTTCACGGGGAACTCAGACGGTGCATCGGCAGTGGACTCTTGAAACCGACAAACCGTCAAGTATACCGCTCGCGACGGTGGAAGTGGTCCATCACTTTGTTGCGTCTCTATCTCTAACAGATAAGGTGTTCATTAACTTCAGCCGTTTTCCTTTTTTTATCGCACATTAATATGGGCTTTATTTGAAAAGATTAAGTAGGCTATGTACTGATACTTGTAGCACTCAAGTAGTTACTGGTAATGTGAAACTATAAACAACAGCCTGTTAAACCACCCCCATTTTAATCAGTGTCTTTAATTAGCAGAGTTAGCCATAGCTGGCTTGTCTTTTCCATAAGTAACCTATAGGGCAGGAAACTATTCGCACAGAACACTTCATATGCACATAAAATGTTTATTTCCGGGCCAGGACCATCTGTTAATACGTCTGTGAAAGCAATGTCCTTGAGATGTCAAGGCAGTGTCTGTCTAGACTAGTTTGGAAAAGTCGCCATATCAACCAAGCTCCAGAACGGGAGTCTAGCACTGTGTCGTCATCAGTCACCACCACAAACCTCATTCTGTTCCAAAATAAGGAAGTGTGAAGCTAATTTTAACTATTCAACTGCCTCCCCCCCCTCCCCAAAAACAAAACACACACGCCCCTACCTACTCATCCATCCATATCAAATGCGAACAGCTCTCCCAAAATATCTGTTTCTTCTCCTTCAGAACATTGATTCGAAACATTCTTTTTGTGCTCCCGCCCTAATTTCTCAGTATAATCTGCGAGCATCAGGACAGGGATAATGTGGTTTGCCAGCGCTTTGCCCCTGGGTGTTTCTTCTGAAGGTAGAGTGAAGTGTGTCGCTACTTTGGCGATTGCAAATCGCAGGCAACTTGGGAGGGGGTTGAGCAAAGGGGAGGGTTTCAAGATGGCAGAGTAGCTCAACAACCTTTCCGCAATCAGTCGGATCTGCCGTCTTGTCCTCAGGGCCGTAGTGGATGTCCTTCCTGTGTTTGTGTCCAAGTCTTCTGTACGTCTCCACATTTCCACAGCCGTCAGCGTCAGACCGGCTGGGAAGATCTACAGGATGATGTCATACCAAATGGTTTGAGATGGCGGGTTTTGGAACCCGCAGTCTTTGTCTGCGGAAGGTTACCCATGATGCAGTGCGGCGGTTGCTTTCTGTTAAATAGGAGAAACAGACCCTCCGGTGTTCTAGGAAGAGGTGGTTGGGTAAGCCAGAGAATGAACATCTTCATCATTAAGACACTGGAGCGGGAGTTTGCGAGATGAGTGATTAAATTGATGTACTTCATGCCAACCAATGTCCTCAGGTTAAATTATAAGTCTCTTATGATTGACTTCACGCAGAGGAATGCTGGAAAATGAGAATAGGAGCGATCCATTCCTATTATACCACACCGATTATACGTTAGTTAACTCCACCAATTTAAACTGTGCGGTAACATATTTCCCAGGATGATTTGGGGGGGGGGCTTTCCTACATTTAAATTAATTTTAATAATCCAAGTCCAAAAGCGTCTTAAGGCACAAGGGCTGCGTTTTAAAGGGAGTCGTCCTGGAATGTAGAATCCTGCTTGCATTCTGATTGTTTATGGTGAAATGCAAGACTTCTTGGCGGTTTGTTGCTGCGACACCTGACTATTTCGTTTGAGTACATATACCTGTATGTGCTGAGACCACAGCATTCTTCTTCTTCTGTTTCACACATATCCTAGCAAGTCTCTCTTTACTCGTTAAAACCGAATCAAGTCAAGAACGGAATTAAATGGCCTTTTCCCCCCCATTTCCTTCTGCAGCGATTATTCTTTGTTTTTCACCTTATTCAATATTTATTGCATACAGATAGTGTGTCCCCCTGGTTGCAGATTCAGTACGTGTCCGTATTTGATTTATGGGCAAACTCACTCAGGCTGCAGTTCACCATGGCCACTGTACTGTTGGACGGAGGAGAGAGGCAGAGGAAAGGGAGAGATGCTTAATAAGGCTTAGTGTCTCCACTATCCAGAGAGACACTGCAGAGATACCAGGCAGAGAGAGACGCTGCAGTGATATCATTACAAGAGGTGTTGGGTGCCAATGAATGGATTCGTCAGGAGCAAAGTTTGCCCGCTCTGAATCTCGCGCAGTGGATTTTCCCCTCAAATGAGCTTGTTCCATATTGTTCTGTCCTTGGGTGTTTTAAATGGATATTGATGTATCTATTTTAAACCATGTTGCCACCCTTCTGCAGGCTCTCCCATCTCAGCCCCTACGTATGACATCTGGATGAAATTGGAGTTGGTCCATTTTCATGCCTTCTTTAATGGGTTTTAAATGGTCTGCGTTGACTAAGATCGATGCGGCTTGTAAAGCGAGAATCTGTACAGGCTTCATTTCTGCCTCCATCCTTACAGCCAAGCTTCCCTTGCTGTTTGTGTAGCGCCGGACACTGAAACCGTCCTTTTAGAGCAGGGGTGTCAAACTCCGGTCCTCGAGGGTCACTGTCCTGAAGGTTTTCGATGTTTCCCTGCTTCGGCACACCTAATTCTAATGATGGGTCGTTAACAGGCTTCCACAGAGCTTGATAGCAACCCATTCGTTAGAATCAGGTGTGCCGGAGCAGGGAAACATCGAAAACCTTCAGGACGGAGGCCCTCGAGGACCGGAGTTTGACACCCCTGTTCTAGAGCATCTGTGGCGTCCCTGAAGCGAGGCGTTGCCCTGCTGGCAGTGAAGGAGGAAGAAGACAGTCATGACAGCCATGCTCTGCTGTTTGCCTCCAGTCCTCCACACCGCCCCAGGAACATGTCACAGAACCTGATGATGGTCCACGGGCACGATCAGGCCTGAGACTGAGGGGGTTAGAGGGCCGGACCACCTAGCTTTCTAGGGGAGAAGAAGAATGTGAAGCCCTCCGTGACGTTTCCTGATAAAAGGGACATACAAATACATTTTGATTTGACGATTGAGTTTGATTTACAAGAGCGCTGTCTTGCTGCTGTCTAGTATTGTTGAACTCTTTATTTACCAATGTCTTTTTTGATGAGATTGTTAGCTCGTGGGACTTCTTTATTAGAGCTTTCGATAGGCCACCAGGGAACTGTCCAGAGGAGCACTGCCAAGTAATACCAGTGTTCCTGTAGGAGGAGGAGGGAGAGGAGAAGGAAGAGGAGGAGGGAGAGGAAGAGGAGGGAGAGGAGGATGGGTGAGTGGAGGAGGGACAGGAGGTGCAGAGAGAGGAGGATGCAGAGGAGGAGGAGGAGAGAGAGAAGAAGGAGGGAGAGGAAGGAGAAAAGGAGGAGGAGGGAGAGGAGGAGGGAGAGGAGAAGGGGGAGAGAGAAGGAGGAGGGAGAGGAGGAGGGAGAAAAGGAGGAGGAGGGAAAGAAGGAGGAGGGTGAGGAGGAGGAGGAGGAGGGAGAGGTGAAGGAGAAGGGAGAGGAGCAGCAGGCTGACAGGAATGGTCCGCCTCTGGACTCCCGCTCCATCATTAAGAGAGGAGCCCACAGCACTGAGGCACTCGTCATGTTAACGTCAGCTCAGGGATTCTCTGTGCTGTGGGAACACTCGACCGACCACGAAGACCGTCCCCTGGATCACCTGACACATACTGCCAGCACTTGCTGCGAAGAGGGGTAGGGTGGGCTAGTGGCTTAGAAGTAGCACAGGAGAGAGAGAAGTAGAGGATAGGTAGAGTATAGGGAGAAGCCGAGGGGAGGAGAGAAAGGGGGGGCGGGGGGGGGGGGGGGGGGTTGGGAGTACCACGAAGGCGCGGAACGGAAGAGTCACTGCACAGTGTTGGTGTAAGGCAGAGGGGGATGCAGGCGCCCCTATAGACATGATACGCTTGGCTGCTCTGCCACAATGTCGCAGCTTAGTCCTGCGATCCAGCCTCACAGGCATCCACAGAGGCAGCCCAGGCTGAGCTGACTAGACTGGGTGTCAGCTCAGCTCTGCCCTACACACGCAGCCGCAGCGTGAACAGCACGCTACATACATGCACATTACATACACTACATGCATGCACATTACATACACTATATACATGCACACATACACTCACATACACTACATACATGCACACATACACTTACATACACACATACACTACATACATGCACACTTAATAGCATGCACACATACCACTCACATTACATGCACATCATGCCACTGCACATGCACTACATCATGCACAATACACTACATACACACATTAACTACTACAGGACATGCACACTACATACATGCATGCATATACTCACTTACACACATACACTACATACAGTCATCTACAGTCATCCAGTTGCTAAAATCATATGTACTTTTTTATAATGTTGTTTTCTGTTTATTGCTATCTCTATATGATCTTTGTCGCGCTTCGATGCAACTGTTGTTGTGATTTTGTGCGTTACAAAAATAAATTGATTTGAATTGAATTGAATTGAACTACATACATGCATGCATACACACACATACACAGCTAGTTACGTTGGTCTGTTAACATACATAGCACACGTATATACATCGCACGCATACACTCAAATACACACATACATGCACACACCACACACAAACACCTGCGCACCGACACAGCCGCATGTATAACTGCAGGCATACGCCTACACGTCTGGTGGTACGCACACATGTAGACACAGACATTTAAACGGACAGAAAGACGCGTTCCATACATACATTCATGCAGTCGTACTCTACAACCAGGCACAGGTGTGTACAAGAAGGAGAGACAATATCGTGCCTTTGCTCATTAAACAGGGAACAATACACTGTCAGTCTGTGTCAGGGCCACACACACACACCAGCACACATACACCAGGCACCACACACACACTCATGATAGAGTTAACTGTCATCAAGTCGTTCTTAATTGCTTGTCGTGTGCGTTCGCGTGCCAGTATGTGGTGTGGTGTGTGAGTGTGTACTTCTCTACAACATGAGGATGAATCTAATGAGTTGGGCCGGTGGTTGAGGTATGTTGCTGTGGCATTGGCCAGACACTGTGATGAATGGGATGGTCTTCTTATTCTGTCTGGGGGAGTCTGGCTGGGAGATGCAGGGAACTTTATAAAAGCTAACGCCTGCTCCCCCCACCCTGCCTTCTTCCCCACCCCGCCTCTCCCCACCCCTGCCTCTCCCCACCCCTGCCTCTCCCCACCCCTGCCTCCCCTACCCCCTGCCTCGCCCCACCCTGCCTCGCCCCACCCCTGCCCCACCCCCTGCCGATGCCTCCCCACCCGTCACTTCTCCCCCTGCCCCAGCCTCCCCCCTCCCTGCCATTGCTCCCCCTGCCCCAGCCTCCCCCCCTCCCCCACGCCCAGCTCCCCTTGCCCAAGCCTCCCCCCCCTCCCTGCCATATCTCCCCCTGCCCCTGTAGTGCCCGCGCGTGCTCCCCGCGCATACCCCCCCCCCCCCACCGTGTTACTCCATCCAGCCTCACTTAATGGGCCACAAAACGGTTTCATCATTTAGCTCGGAAACAATTGGTTTTTAGTTCTTTTTTAAAGAGAATGCGAGTTCTCTGGCACCGCAAACTAGTAAATGTAAAAAAAAAAAGGTTGGTAAACTTCTACCCGGCTTTCACATGAAAGGAAGCTTATGCAAATGACTTTGTAGCGCAGTTCTTCAAGACGGGGAGTCTCTCTGCTCCAGGCGTTTGCTGCTGGCTTGTTGCATCACATTCATCACACAACAAACAGCCACGCATGCAAACAAACCGCTTCCGTTCTCACAATTCCACATACAGGTACTGTCAACACACCTAGACACACATATAGTACACACACACACACACACACACACAGACTAAGCAGTCCTACTATAGTGCCTGTTATACACCCTGTCATAAACACAGATTGTAAGCGTATGAAAACAGACTTTATGTGACTCTTCTCTGATTAATAAGAGAGGTCATCGAGGATGGACTTAGATCCTATTATTTTTAGTAGTTCTGGGAAAGCAGTTTGTTCTGGAGTTTTCCTCCTTTCACCACAATGATGTGCTGGGCTCTGATGCTGAGGATTAGGACGTGGCCTATATTTCTCCCTCTTACATTACTGAGACAACTCTTCCTTCTGTACTCCTCTACATCTTCATCCTCATCTTCCTCTTCCTCCTTCCTCTCTATCCTCCTTGTTCCTCCTTCCTTCTCCTTCCTCTCCCTCTTTCCTCTCCTGCCTCCTCTCCCTCCTACCTCCTGTCCCTCCATCCTCTTCCTCTCTCCTTCCTCCCCTCCCTCCCTCCCTTCTCCTCTTCCTCCACCCTCTCCCTCCTTGTCTCTCTCCTTCCTCTCTCTCTTCCTAATCCTCTTCTCCTCGCTGTTACCTCAGCGTTCCTATCTCCTATCATGTAGCCTAAGCTAAACCCACATGATCATTTAATCATGCATGCCAGTGCAGCATGAACACTGAACACTGCGCTGGGACTGACTGCATAGCAGCCGAATCCAGGAGCTTCACTGTATGTGTGTGCCTTTGTAGAGGTGCGTACATGTGTGTGTATGCCTTTGTAGAGGTACGTACATGTGTGTGTATGCCTTTGTAGAGGTACGTACGTATGTGCCTTTGTAGAGGTGTGTACATGTGTGTCTGTGTGTGGGCGTGCCTTTGTACAGATATGTATGTATGTAGTACTGTGTGTATACTGCAAGTGCGTTTCTAAATGTGTTTGTTTATACCTGTGTGTGTGTGTGTGTGTGTGTGTGTGTGGAGCAGTGTACACGTTAGGATGTACGTGTGTGTGTTCTCCTGGCCATTGAAGGAGCCATTATTGAACAGCACACTCATTCCAAATTGACTTGCTCCTCAGTGAAGTAATGAAATCAAAAGGACTAAACAAGCATTGACTGTTGTCCTAGATGGTGTGAGTTCATTATCTCACAACTGTCGTGTTCTGATTCTAGAAAAATGTCGTGAATACAGGTCCTTGACAGACAAACATCCATGTTTTTGTTTTGGAATGGCAATCTAATGCATTGTTACTACAATGATTGTCCTGTAGGCATTGCTACGTAATTACTGTTTGTGGAAGTTAACGCAATCTGAATGGGACATGTAACTATAATGTTGTTACAGTACCATAGACGTGGTCTTGTGACATGGTAGTTAACGTGACCCTGATATGAAGTGCTAAACTTTCATCTTCTTGGAGTTTTGATTTCCTTGTTTGTTCACTTCAAAACCGGAACCTCAAAGAACCCAACTGACTCAGTTCTCCTGCGTCGTCTACAGTTCCTCATTCAGTTTGAAACACTGAAAGGATGGCGTGTTCTGCAAGCGAAGAAAAACAGGATTTGAGCTCGGAAGCCAGGTCGTACTCCTCTGAAACATTCCTTCAGATGTAAAGTCCCTGAAGAGCAGTTGCACTGTGAGAGTTCAGCTGCCTTCATCCATCCTCCATCCTTCAACTTCCAAGGAGTGATTGTGGAACGGTGTTCTGGTGTGTGCTGTGCCGGTGTGTGCTGTGCCGGTGTGTGCTGTGCTGGTGTGCTGTGCCGGTGTGCTGTGTTGTACAACCGCTCGCTCAGAAGAGAGCACCGTACCAGTCCAGCGAGGTTTTCGGCCGTCATTAAAACCCATCGTCATTAAAACCACATCTTCTGAATTCATCCCAGACCCCTTCTGAAGTCGGAAGATCCTTGTGTACGTGATCGTCGTCTTGGTGACCACGCCGGGCAGTTTGTCGCCTGCTGTTCGCGTGTCTGTCAAACACACACGTTTTGAATGAGGATAGATGGAAGCGCAAGACGGACGTGTCCACAACTGAGTGACTCTGCGATGTTTTGAAATGCCGTTCAAGTTCCACTCCTTCCGATACTTCCCCAGATCCTGTCTGCCGTCACATTTGAGCATCTTCGTCTGAAACGTGTTGTTCGCTCGCTCTCTCCGACTCACGCGAGCAGTTTACACACTCTGCGGTCGGATACGTGCCACTTAAGATCGTCTCCGTATAAATGAGCTTCCTTCTAACGAGAGTGACCGCGCACGAGAAGGAAAGACTCAGAGCCGCCCTGCCCCCCCCCCCATGCTTCAAGAGCGCATTTTGCGAAAAGTCTGAGGATGTTTTCTGGCTGTTGGGAGACGATTACAGAGGATGACAGCTTTATGTCTGGCAGCCTTGCTCCTCACAGAGGCCCTTACCATTCCCCATGCAAACCCTGACACAGTCACAGAACGGGAGCATTAGTCAGAAACGTAGATAATGGATGAGTTGCCTCCGACCGAACTTGACCCCTTTCAATGGTTCGACCTTGGCTGATCAGGATACTTGCTTTAGTGGACAGGTACTGTTTGAGTCTATGGGTGGGAAGATAATGTACTTTCTGCCAATAAAAAAAAGTCAGTTTTGTGAAACACGAGGCGTGTGATCAACATGGGGGAATTCAAAGGATTTGGCAGCAGCGGCTCCGATGTTGCTAACCTGCGGCGTAGAAATCGACTGTATTCTCTCGTCTTCGCTCATCTCCCTCTCCGACCTCCTCGGTAGCCAGTGTTCAGATACGCGTCCGTCTCCCGCAGACTCAAGGCCACCTCTCCTGCATCATTATCTCTCTCTCTGCAGTTCTGGGGGGGGTTTATGTCAGTGTAGCTCAGCTCTTCTGGGCACACAATGAGTCTGTTTTATCCTGCATTGTGGCCGAGACTCCCCACTGTTGGTCAAGGAACCGTCTGGGGAATAATCTGCGTTGGGGATTCTGCTTCTCTCTGCTCTCTCACTCTCCTCACTCCGCATTTAGCACTCCTGAGCTTCGGAGCTTTTTTATTTCCAAAAAAAAAA
>BROE01000019.1:8441767-8547561 GCA_036571765.1 Plecoglossus altivelis
AAAAAAAAAAGAGAAGAGAGGAAGAAGAAGAAATGGAGTGATTCTGGGAGTGGAGGGGGGTCAGGGGAGGAGGGAGAGGGGGATAGGGGGAGAGGGGGAGAGGGAGAGAGGAGGGTGGTCAGGGGAGGGAGGAGGGGGTCAAGTAAGGTAGGATTATGGCCAGGGTTGGGGTAGAGTTTGGGATGGGGCAGGGGGTAAGGGATAGGTGGAACGGGGTAGGGGGGGTGGAAGGGAGGGGGCACAGCATGAGGAGGGGCAGAGGGACAGGGGGGCAGGTGGTAGGGGGGCCGTTTGCTGGCCACCATAGACCAGTGATGATGCTATCAAACATTAAGGAGGGTGAGCAGCAGACGGGGGTTAGCAGCCAGGCTAAACCCTCAACCTCAAACTAGCATCAGAGCTTCTCACCAAGCAGTGGTCCAGAAACCAAGTGGTCCAAGTATGACTACAAGGACACTTCCTGCTGTGTGTCTGCTGGAAATAAACCTACCCATCAGCTCAGCACGCAGGGTGGAGGAGAGAGGTATGAGTCCCTCCAGAGGATATCTGTGGTACTGCAGCACGGACATGCACAGCCATGGCGACTGGTTGATTTTTCCAACAGATTTTTTTTTAGCTTTTTTTTTTTCCCTGTCGTCTTTCCGGTTGAGTGCAGTGTCCAGCAGGTGGGGCTAGAGAGGCGGGTTTGATCTGCGCTGCCCAGCAGAGCAGCTCAAGCAGGTGTGGGAGGAAGGAAAGAGGAGAGGAGGAGAGAAGGGAACAGAAGAGAGGAGACAGGAGAGGAGAATAGAGGAGAATAGAGGAGAGAGGAGAGGAGAATAGAGAGGGAAATAAAGGAAACTAGAGAGAATATAGGAGTGGAGAGAGGGAAGGAGAGAGGGGAGGAGTGGGGAGAGGAGAGAGGTGACAGGAGAGGAAAAAGGGAAGGAGTGGGGAGAGGAGAGAGGAGACAGGAGAGGAGAGAGGGAAGGAGAGAAGGGAGGAATGGAGAGAGGAGAGAGGAGACAGGAGAGGATAGAGGAGAGGATGATCATCATAACTCTGACCGGCTGACATGCAGGCAGACGAGGGGGACTGCTGTAAATCCAGCAGGAGAGTATGCAGTGGGAGTCGCGGAGCAGAATGATGCCCGGCATTACTGGATGAATTCGAGCGCTCCCAAGGGGACAGGGGAGCAGGGGTTCCTCACTGCTGAGGGGGGTGAAGGCATACCTTATGATCACTGCAGACTCTACTCATTAAACTGTCCTCAGGTCTGGCTCAGACAGCATGATCCCACAGGTTAATCCTAGCAGGAGAACGTTGCCCCCCCCCNGGGGGGGGGGGGGGGGGGGGGGGTAGTTTTGAGATTTTGGTCATTTCATGAAGTCTGGGGTGAGAAATAGCCAGGGAGCTGAAGCAGTAAGATAGCCTCACCGATGCCGAAGCACAGCTGTGTGTGGCTGTGCTGTGGAAACTGTGGCTCGCTGTTTCATGGTGGCCTGACTTGTAGCAGACCCCCTCACAGTCAAGCACAGGACTGGAATCAGGACATAACGACTTATAACGAAGATACTGGCGTTGGGTTTTGAGCTCCACAAATAAAGGCAGAGTATTAAAATAGCCTTGCTCACCTCGTCTACTGCACCCTGATCTGGCTGTCTGCTGTTTGGCAAACTAGTTTGTAGGGCATTCATTGTTGATTTGTCTATAAAAACAACTGCAGGCAGGGGAAGGCAGGAGGAGGAGGAGGAGGAGGGGGAGGAGGGAGAGGGAGACGAAGGGTTGGAGCGGGAGAACATGGGGAGGAGGGAGAGGCAGGGATGAACAGGGGGAAGAGAAAGAGGAGAGTGGCTCCTCTGCAGCCCGGAGTTTGGCAGAGAGTTCAGGGCTGGGGTGGGAGGAGGACTGGGATGGGAGGGGCTGGGGTGGGAGGGAGGACTGGGATGGGAGGGGCTGGGATGGGAGGACGGCTGGAATGGGAGGAGGGCTGGAATGGGAGGAGGGCTGGGGGTGGGCAGAGAGACAGGGGCAGCAGATGGAGTTGGAGGTCCCATTAGAAGAGTCCCAACAGCCAGGCCAGCTGCTTCTCTCTCAGGGCCTCAGAGGGACATAGCAAGGACTTCCCCAAACCAGGAGGTTTGGGTCCAACTGCATCTTTCTATAACTCAATACACATGAAAATACATACATACATGAAAGTATCTAACTATCTATCTATCTAACTATCTATTACTTTTGTTCTCTTTCATTATTTCTCTTTCTCTCACTCTCTGGTTCTCTATTTCTGTCCTTACATTGCTCTTTTTGTCTCTTTCTGTAGACCAACCACATCTCTCTTTTTCTCCCTCTCTCTCCTCTCTCTCTTTCTCCCTCCCTCTCTTTCTCCCTCTCTCTCCTGTCTCTCTTTCACCCTCTCTCTCTCTCTCTCTCTCCCGCTCTCTCTCCTCTCTCTCTTTCTCCCTCTCTCTCTTTCTCCCTCTCTCTCCTGTCTCTCTTTCACCCTCTCTCTCCTCTCATTCTCCCTCTCTCTCCTCTCTCTCTCTCTCTCTCTCTCTCCCTTTCTCTCTTTCTCCCTCTCCCCCCCCTCTCTTTCTCCCTCTCTCTCCTCTCTCTCTTTCAAAGTTAAGATGAGCGCCCCTGCCAGTCAACACCTTGTGAGTTTGACCCGTTTCAGAAAAGCTATGATCAGCATCTCAAATCTGATCCTGTGGAACCTTGTGTGGCGTGTCCGACGTACAGGAGAGTAACAATACCGTAACTACTACAGAAGCACTCTCACACAGTGTGCACAGCGGTGATGTTGACTGGAGTCATTTGAAACATCTACAGTACATTACCATATCTGTTTGTGTGTGATGTGCAAGGGGTGTTGACAAGTGTGTGCGCGCATACGTGAACAGCGTTTGTATGTTTGTCTGTGTGTGCATGTTTGCGTGTACAACGAGGGTGTCTGCCTGTACGTTGGTGTGTGTACTGTATGTGTGTGTGCATGCATGTTGATGTTAGCAGAGTCATTTCTGTGCATGTGTGCGAGGCTTGTGTGCATGCATGCGTGTATGTGTGCATGCCTGCATGATAATATGTGCGTGTGTGCGCATGCATTTACGTTGCGTGTGCTTGTCTGCATGTCTTTATGTGTGCGTACATGCGCGTGTGTGTGCGTGCGTGTGCGTGCGTGTGAGTGTGCCTGTGTGTGTGTGTGCCTGTGTGTGTGTGTGTGTGCCTGTGTGTGTGTGTGTATAAGTATATGTGTCTGTGGTGTGTGTGCCTGTGTGCTCCTGTGCTCCTGTGCTGACACAGAGGTGAACAACAGAAGTGTGTGTGCGTGTGTGAAACAGACTGAATGTGTGTGCGTGTGCTTGTCTATGTGTGTGTGTGTGTAGTGTGTGTGTGCCTGTAAGTGGCCTGTGTGGTGTGTGTGTGCCTAAAATTGTTTAGTGATGTGTTGCCTGTGTGTGCCTGTGTGTTGTGTGTGTGCCTGTGTGTTGTGGGCCTGTATGATTGCCTGTGTGTGTGTGTGGTGCCTGTGTGTGTGTGGTATGTGCCTCAGAAAGGTTAGACCAGTAAGGCAGCGGCCCCCCAGCGAACGATGTTAGCTCAACCTCTCATAAATGGACGCCGTAATGACAGGAACTTCCTTCTGCGAACACGCAGGTACGTGCTGTCACTCACACAGCACTTTCCGCCATTTTAAAGACGGTGCACGAGGTTTCTTTCACCAACTTCTCAAATCCACACCAATCACACGCACACGTCCTGCACCAACACGCACACACACAACACCCACACGCACATGTCTGTCCGCCCTTTCAACCCCAATCTCTTCTTCTTCTCTCGTTTTCTCCTTTCTTTTAAATAGCTCTTTGTTCTCTGGTCGTGTCTATTTTTATCCTGGTGTTCACAGGAGGAGTCAGAGCGATGACGGGGCTTGAGAGATTTGCTCATCTCCATGGCAACTGTATTGAAAGCCTTAAACGTCTAATATGTTTTTTTGTATGTGTGTGTGTGGGTGTGTTTTTTTTATTTTTTATATTTGTATTTTTTTCTTCCTTCATCTGCTTCCTCCTCCTCCACGGTCCTCTCAGCGCTGTGTCTGCGATGGGCTGCTGTTTCCGCCGCGCCCGCGTGTCGTTCAGGAGAGCCACGGCACCACGAGGAGCCCTCATCCTGCTGCTGTTCTCTGCCATCCCAGGCTCCATCCTTTGTCTGCCCCTCCCCTGCCCCTGCCCCCCCTGATTGCCCCCCCTGCCCCCCTGATCAGCCGCCACCCTCTCCTCCAAGGAGCGGATTGAGCTGTCTCTTCCTCCGTCAGCCAATGGGCTTGCTGTAGAGGAGAAGCCGCAGGATCCCACGCCTCACTCGAGGCAGGGGATTGGCCGCCGTGCGCGTTGGAGCCGCTGCGAGGCCAAGTTCCTTGCTGTCGTCGATCGGGGGGTTTCCCCGTTCTGGGACGGCGTCCGGGGCAGCACAATCCCCACAGCCCCCCTCCACCCCTCCAACCCTCACCCCCACCCTCTCCAAAATGCCCCACAGCCCCCCTCCACCCCTCCAACCCTCCAACCCCCCCCACCCCCTCCCACATGCCCACAGCCCCCCTCCACACCCTCCACCCCTTTACTCAACATTCCTACAGCCCCCCTCCACCCCTCCCCCTCTACTCCACATGCCCACAGCCCCCCTCCAGCCCTCCACCCCTCTCTCAATATTCCTACAGCCCCCCCTCCACCCCTGTCGCCCGCTCTCTCCACAATGCCCACAAGGGACCCTCCACCTCCACCCTGTCTCTCCAATGCCAACACCTCCCCTCCCCTCTCCGCTCCCCAGGGAGAACACAATCACCCAGTGCCTCCCTGTTCTCTCCCAGCCAGTGTGCTTGCGTAGAGAAGCTCATCTCCCCTGATAGTGGGACAGCCACCTCTCCTCCTCCCTCATCTCTCTCTCCCTCCTCCTCACCCCGCCTCTTCTCCCCCTCATCTCCCCTTTCTCTCCCCCTCCCACCATGCTCTCCCCACTTCTCTCCCCCCTTCTTTTCCCCTCAGCTCCACCTTCTTTCCCCCTTCCTCTCCCCTCCACAGTCTCTCTCCCCCATTCCTCCCCTCATTCTCCCCCTCCTCCTCCCCCTCCCCTGACAGTGGTACAGCCACCTCCACCTCAGGATATCTGATTAGTCAGGAACGCTTTATTCAGCGTGCACATCGCTTTACTTCTGGTGCTCAAGTCATTACTCATCGCCTGGTCCGAGCGCTGTGTACAACCATCTACTGTCTGTGTGTGTGGGTGTACAAACTCACGTGTGTGTGTGTCTGTGCGTGTGGGTGTGCAAACTCACGTTTGTGTGTGTCTGTGTGTGTGGGTGTGCAAACTCATATGTGTGTGTGTCTGTGTGTGACTCCCATGCACACGCAATTGTGCACGTGCCTGAATGCGTGTGTGTGGAAATGTGTGCACATGTTCGCATAAGCATGTGTGTGTGTGTAAATGTGCATATGTGCGTGTGTGTGTGCGCTCGTGTGTGTGCGTGTGCGTGCATGTGTGTGCGCGTGTGTGTGCATGCGCGTGTGTGCATGCGCGTGTGGGCGTGTGTGTGTATGTGGGGGTGTGTGTGCATGCGTGTGCCTGCATGGGTGTGTGCATGCGCGTGTGGGCGTGTGTGTGCATGTGTGTGCCTGCGTGCGTGTGTGCCTGCTCCTGCTAAAGGCACTTCCAACAGTTACATGTTGAAGCTTCTGACTGGCTGCTGCGAGCAGGCATGTAGCAGGGCAGCATGCAAGGCTGAAACATGCAGCCAGCCTGTCAGCCAGTCAGCCAGTCAGCCTGTCAGCCAGTCAGCCAGTCAGCCAGTCAGTCAGCCAGACAGCCAAACAGTCAGTCAGCCAGTCAGACAGCCAAACAGTCAGTCAGCCAGTCAGTCAGTCAGCCAGCCAGTCAGCCAGTCAGCCAGTCAGTCAGTCAGCCAGCCAGTCAGCCAGTCAGCCAGTCAGCCAGTCAGTCAGGCTGGTGAGAAGCACAGGTGCTATAAGTAGACCTGCACCCCTAGAGAAGGCGAAGGTTCAGACGCTGGTGTTCAGATGAAGCGCACACAAGCACCAAGAATATCCCTGAACCACTGAGGTTCACGCAGACAAACACCCACGCAACGCGCACAGCACCGAGGCCAGTGGGTTGGGGAAAAAAAAGAAACGAATGAAAGTAAGGAAGAAGGAGAGAAAGAGAAGGGAAGAGTTGTTCTGTGTGTGTGTGTGTTTGCCCAGGTGAGATGATGTCAGTGTTGATCAGGCAGTCTGGGAGCCAGTCTTCACGGGGGAGGGAGCTGACAGACTCCAGCGTCTCCACGGTGCTAAACGCTCCCCCCCCCTCCCCCCCACCTCCCCCGTGTCCGACCCGCCACGGAGGGAGGTCCCGTCGCTGCCCCGTCCGCTCGCCATGGCAACGGTTGCCCCTCTCTGCGTCACCTGCCAACGAGGGAGCAGGTGGAGCCAGCAGGTCCAGCTGGGTGGTTAATAGCTTCACATGCCACACCTGTCACCGATCCAGACCAATCACAGACATACACACACACACACACTCACGGGTGCAGATCACATATGCAGCACCGAAACACATAAACATGCAGGGATTACGAGTAATCAGCCAGAAATAGGAAATTGCTCTACTCTCACACAGTTGTACACACAGTTGTTACAAAATCACCTAAATCACTTTTTGGCTATAATACATGTACAAATATTTAAGGTTTGATGGCGCAACCAGGAAGGAGTTTGAGGATGGGTCACATTGCTGTGGTAAACACATGTGTATCTTTTAGCATCTGGCAGCAATAAAGATGTTGGAACTCGTCATAATGTTGAGAATAATTCCGGAATATTGAAGAAAAAAACAATCAGCGATGAGCTTCTCTTCATTCTCACTGTTGCCCCCGAAACATCACCCATCGGGAAATGTGTTTCAGTACGATTCCTGAAATCTTTGCGACCCTCCTGGCTTATACCGGGAACAGATTTAGAGACGTGCGTTTCACCGGCCAGCGCCGTCTCCATGACAACCTCTGACAGCATGTCTAGGGGCATGGGCTGGCCTATCTGAGTCCCTTTGAATTTCACAGCCAATTACATTTCTGAGAATGCAGGCGCACGGCCTACAGTACAGCGTACTGTACGGGCCTCCAAGGTTTTTCAAAGGTTTTTTTTTTTAGTTCTGTCACAAACACGTACAGCGCGTCCCACAACAAATTTGACCAATTCAACGTTGTTCTATTGATGCTCCAAAGGAACCTGGGAGATCACGAACGAGACGTCATTAACCCAAACGTCGCTCTGGGATTGCTTTTGTCTCTCGACTCTCGCAGCAGGCGAGAACACGACTACGGGGACGAGACGAGAGGGACGGGAGAAAGCTTCCGGAATTACAATCTCAGTCACCGCGTCTCTCTCGCAGGCGAATGTGGCGCGGCGCTCTCAGGTCGAGCACCGTGGCGTGCGAGAGGGAGGGGGGAGGGGCTTGGGAGGGAGTTGGACAGGGAGGGGGGGGGACCCCAAACTGACGTGAGTGACAGTGAGGCAATCTGTAGCAGAGCCAGAGGTCATCGCCACCCACCCTGAAATATGACCCGATCGATACAGGCATTGAGACGTGCTGTGACGAGGAGGTTCATCGCTACCTCCAGCCAGGAGAGAGACGGACGCATCAATCACTTCCTATCCTTCAGGTGTCCTTGCCCTCGCGGAGGCTGAGGCGAGCGGCGTGTGGCGTGTGGCGTGCGGCGCGTGGCGCGTGGCACACGCTCCTGGTTTAAATCCTGCGGAGGGAAGCGCTGCTTTTCTCTGTCTTGATTCGCTTCTGTGATCTGTTAGCGGCGCGTCGGGGGGGGGGGGGGGGGGACTTTCTGTGGACCGTCGTCCGCGGAGACCGCTGAATCCACGGGACAAACGAAAGAGCAGAGATCACTTCAGACTTCTAGCCGACGACTCGACAGACCCAGAGACTGATGCTGTTGAGCGTGGGAAAGATGGAACATGCAGTGATTATGAACTACTGAAGCGACGATCGACACTTCATGCACAGGATCGCGATGACCAACATCTACCTCGGGTGCCTTGAAATGTTTTCGCCTGTTCTGTCTTGCGCAGCTCTGCAGACTGTTGCTCGGAGGTGACTCGTGGAAACAGCAGCCAGCAGGAGGTGTCCTCTATGCTGGAGGTCTTCATGAGATAGGTTAACATCTTCAGATGCCCTCTGTCTCGACGAAAAACTGAAGCTGAACTGAAGAAATGTGTGTCCCTCTTCTCTCTCAGTCCTCCACTCGCTCTCCCTCCTTTCTCTCACTCCTCCCATCTTTAACCTCTTCTCTCTCACACCCCTACTCTCTCTCAACACTCGTTCCTCCACCCCTCCTCTCTCCCTCCCCTCCACTTTCCCTCCCTCCTCTCTCACCCCTCCTCCCTCAGCCCTCCTCTCTCACCCGTCTTTTCTCTCAACCCTCGTTCCTCCATCCCTCCTCCCTCACCCCTCCTCTCTCTAGCCCTCCTCTCTATCCATCCCTCCTCCCTCTCTCACCCATCCTCTCTCCCCCAACCCTCGTTCCTCCCTCCCTCCTCTCTCTCCACCCCTCCCCCCTGCCTCCCCAGAAACAGTCCCCTGGGCCATGTCTCCTGGACGGTGATGGTCCATGGCAGTGGTCTGCCTCTGTGTCTACACGACTCAACCATGGAGGGATAAGTACCATACAGTCTGGAGAACACTGTCCAAAGGAATCGTCTGCCTATCCCTAATGAGAGGATATCGAACGCAACACGGACACGAAACACGAAGGCAAAACAAAAGGGGTTTGGGTGTTAGCTTGACTGCGGTGCCGACAGCAGCGCTCCGGAGCGCCGGTCTGAAGCAGACGCCACGCCGCTGCGTCTGTTTATCATCAGCGCAACTTTCAGCCGTACGGAGACCCAATCTGCTCTCTTACGCATCGACACGTTTTGACGGCGCGACGCGTCCCGACGCGGTCCCGACAGTCCCTCCTCAGAGCGAACAGGAACGAAACACCGTGGGTGCGTGCGCGAGGGTCTTTGCGTGTGTTTGCGTAGGTGTGTGTGTGTGTGTGCATGCAGATCGGCGAAGGTCGCAAGGGTGTCTGATCCCTGGATCCTGAGGTGACCTCTGCAGGGAGGTCCTGTGACAGACGAGCCCTTCCCCAAGGACGGCCCACATCTGCAGTCACTGCTGTCTTCGCCCCCAGAGTGGCTTCTCCCTCCAGTCGAACCAAATTAGAAGGCGCAAATGTAACACGTCTGACAGTCAACAGTTTGGTTTTATTTCAAGGGAAATGTGTGTTTGATTAAGCTTAGCTGGATGATGCACCGTTTTAAAGTCTCTGATCATTCAGTTGTGACCCTAGGAGGAATGCAGATGTGAAGGTGTGCAGGGTGATTCCCAGCAGGTCCAGGGTGAAGGAGTTCAATATCTCATCACCCATCTGAGGTTCATCCATCTTCCACTCCCTTGACACCACCCAACCCCCACCCTTTCCTTCTCTCTCTCCATTTCTCTCTCACTGTGTCTCTACGCCTCTCGCTTTCTCTCCATTCTTTTCACTCTCTCTCTGTCCCTCTGCCTCCATCTCTCTCTATTTCCTTCTCCCTTATCTGCATATCTGCTTGCTCTGCTAGTACATAGCCCACCCTTTCATTCTTTTTTTTGTTGTTGTTATTTCTGCGGATCCGACCCCGGAGTCGACTCGCTTCCACTCTGCTTTATCTGGTAAAGTCCCCCGAGGTAGCTCACACAGAATACAGAGCTCTGCACATTTAGGTTGACAGATTAGTTTACATTTGGTTTGACACTGCGAGAGGGGGGCTCGGGCTGCCTGCATCCGGAGTCGGTTCCGAACGGGAGAGAGAGAACCAGAGAGAGGAAGAAGGAGAGACCGAGTGAGCGAAACGGAGAGAGAGAGAGAGAGAGAGAGAGAGTAAAGGAGGGACAGAGAGAAATTGAGAGAGAGAGAGAAAAGGAGGGACAGAGAGAAATTGAGAGAGAGAGAGAGAGAGAGAAAAGGAGGGACAGAGAGAAATTGAGAGAGAGAGAAAGACAGAAAGAAAGAAAGCATCAATAAGAGGCACTGAGAGAATTGTGAACCCTGACCTGACAGGACCTGCCCTTGGCTTCACAGTCCTGTGTCTTTAAAGATGAGATGATTCATCTATATGTGAGTGTGTACTGTATAGGCCAAATAAAGCAGACATGAGCCCCAGGGACTATTCTGCTTCTAAATTAGTGGCCACTGAAGGCTGTGTTACGGAAGACTGCATAATCAACCTCCAAGTGAGTCTAATTCAACGCTGACCATCTCTGGGAAGAATCTCCACAGTATGGGAGCGAGCGGCCGTGTGTGTACACGTGTGTGTGTGTGTGCACGTGTGTGTGTGCGTACACGTGTGTGAGTGTGCATACGTGCTCATTTCAGGAATAAGTCATTCAGTGGTTGATTGGCGTGGATGTATCTCTTCTCATCTGCCGCGAAAAATATGTTCGAAAGCTGGAAACGAAACAAGAAGGACAGAAAAAAGAAGCTCAGGTCATTTTTCTTCCAATTTTTGTCCCCCGACGGATAAAAAATTAAATGAACGTGCGCTGTGTAAATCTGATAAAGTGTTTGTGCGTCTTCGCGAGGCCACCTTCAACACAGTAGCGCAGATGCTCTGCAGCTTGCCAGATCCCTCAGCTGGGCTCCCCGCCCCTCGCCGCCCCCCGCCCCCGCCCCCCGCCCCCCTGTGGGGGGCATCCCAGCTGTTCCTGCAGAGAAAGCACTGTGTCTCGGACCACCCAGGCCAGAACCACAAATTGACGGCACTGTGGACAAACCTCCAAACATCCAGAAGCTAGCGAGGCTGTGTGAGGTTGTTGTTACGCACTATCCTGCACACTGTGTGAGGTTGTTATGCACTATCGTGCACACTGTGTGAGGTTGTTGTTACGCACTATCCTGCACGCTGCTTGAGGTTGTTGTTACACACTATCCTGCACGCTGTGTGAGGTTGCTGTTACACACTATCCTGCACACTACGTGAGGTTGTTGTTGGTTTTACAATCCTCCTCCATTGTAATATGAAACACAGGGGGCCACGTGTTCGGGGAGGGCACGGCCGACTGCTGAGGCAAACCTGGAGGGAGATCCACAAACGAGTTTAACTCGGAGCAGCGGCCTGCGAGAGTTTGGAAGCAGGCAGGAGGCAGGGAGTCCCAGCGGATCTGACGAGAGCTACTTCCTGCTGGAGGGAGTCTCAGCGGCTCTGACGAGAGCTACTTCCTGCTGGAGGGAGTCTCAGCGGATCTGACGAGAGCTACTTCCTGCTGGAGGGAGTTAACCTGGTTAAACAAACAGAACCATCTCCCCCGGCAACTGGGCAGACGTACAATATGGAATTAGGTAAACATGTTGCATGTTACCAGGGAGGACGTCAGACAGCAGAGTGCTCGGGGCGGCTGCTTTTAGACTGGAATTTTGTGAGACAGCAAGACCCATTGTTTGTTACATCTAAAAGGAATCCTTTATTCTGTGGTTCAGTCGCCGGTAGACAGATAGACTGATGGATGAGACAGACAGACAGATAAATAAGAAAAGAGGATAGACAGACAGACAATAGATGAGTTGAGTGTGAGTAGATTCTGAATTGAGCTTTGTTCGACAGGTCGTTTCTGCCAGGGTGAAAATCATTCCTATTCATCTTCAGAGACCTGATGGCTTTCCTCATTACAGTAATAACTTAACAAGAGTCCTTCAGCGAGAAGGAACACAGACCTCTCTAGGTCCTGCTGGTCAGGAGCTACTTGCCTCAGACAGTCTCTACCGTGTGGTGTGGATGTGTGGTGTAGATGTGTGGTGTGGATGTGTGGTGTAGATGTGTGGTGTATATGTGTGGTGTAGATGTATGGTGTATATGTGTGGTGTATATGTGTGGTGTAGATGTGTGATGTAAATGTGTGGTGTAGATGTGTGGTGTAGATGTGTGGTGTAGATGTGTGGTGTGGATGTGTGGTGTAGATGTGTGGTGTAGATGTGTGGTGTAGATGTGTGGTGTGGATGTGTGGTGTGGATGTGTGGTGTAGATGTGTGGTGTAGATGTGTGGTGTAGATGCGTGGTGTGGATGTGTGGTGTAGATGTGTGGTGTAGATGTGTGGTGTTGATGTGTGGTGTAGATGTGTGGTGTAAATGTGTGGTGTAGATGTGTGGTGTGGATGTGTGGTGTAGATGTGTGGTGTGTATGTGTGGTGTAGATGTGTGGTGTGGATGTGTGGTGTGGATGTGTGGTGTAGATGTGTGGTGTGGATGTGTGGTGTAGATGTGTGGTGTAGATGTGTGGTGTAGATGTGTGGTGTGGATGTGTGGTGTAGATGTGTGGTGTGGATGTGTGGTGTGGATGTGTGGTGTAGATGTGTGGTGTAGATGTGTGGTGTTGATGTGTGGTGTATATGTGTGGTGTAGATGTGTGGTGTGGATGTGTGGTGTAGATGTGTGGTGTAGATGTGTGGTGTAGATGTATGGTGTATATGTGTGGTGTATATGTGTGGTGTAGATGTGTGGTGTATATGTGTGGTGTGGATGTGTGGTGTAGATGTATGGTGTAGATGTGTGGTGTATATGTGTGGTGTAGATGTGTGGTGTAGATGTATGGTGTAGATGTGTGGTGTATATGTGTGGTGTAGATGTGTGGTGTAAATGTGTGGTGTAGATGTGTGGTGCATATGTGTGGTGTAGATGTGTGGTGTAGATGTGTGATGTAAATGTGTGGTGTAGATGTGTGGTGTATATGTATGGTGTGGATGTGTGGTGTATATGTATGGTGTGGATGTGTGGTGTAGTTGTCTTGCACTGCAGATTTATATACTGTAAGTGATAGCTTTATAGATGGCTGTGGTGCATTGATGCAGTTTTACTGAGTGTAGAGTTTCTCTTACAGACTCCTGTACAGTATGTAGACTGGGGCACTATACAGACTGCTGTCCTGTCATACTGCACCAGCCCACAGCAACCAGTAACATCGTCATACGCAACCTCCGAGGTTGTCGTTCTCCGATGACTGTAAGCACACAGACAGGAGGTCCGTCAGAGTGACATCTTTTCCTCAGCCCTCGAAGAGGACTCCGCCCACGGGCAGGACTCCGCCCTCAGCTCCCCTCTAACGTCTCTAAACGACTCTCACCTTTTGCCCGGCACACCTGTGCAGAGTAAACATTGACCAAACTGCACTCTACTATTTTCATAACAGTATTATGCAGAGTGATTTATCTGCAGGGGCTTAATTGACCTCATGCAAGGTGCTGGTGTTCCAGGACTGGGAGACAGTTAGATTAATGCTGCAGAACTCTCCCTGGGCTGGGATGGGGGATGGGGGATGGGGGGGGGGGGGGGGGTGAGGTGCAGGGGGTGTGGGAGGTGCAGGGGGGTGGGTGTATTCGGTCTTGGCTACGATTTATTAGGCACGGTGTCATTTCTTGGGTAGGATTTATTGGGTACAATTTCCTGATAATTGCTTGTCGACTACAGTATGCAATTACCATTCTTACCATATGTTTTAACTCTCCAGCTGTTCGACGTACGCATGATTCCTGGGTTCTGCTAACGTTTTTTTTTTTTGCATTGCATTGCATCTTAAGCGTGAGTTGTTTAACAGACTCCAAGACAGCTGCAGTACAGACAGACACAGACAGACAAACAAACGCAGCCAATCAACGAGCAGAAGCAATCGGTTCTAACGTCCCATCTCCAAGAGTCATCATTCAGAAGACTTTCGAGGGAGTGATTTTTATTGGCGTGTGCTAATCATGCAAATGCTTATCGAGCAGGAGAAAACACTGCCCCCCCCTCCTCCGGCCCCCGCCTCCTCCTCCCCGCCCCCTCCCTCCAGAAAGAGTACATGTGCTCTGGGCGGGACAAGCTAGATCAAGGCTAGCTGCACGCGATTGTCTACAACCTCGGGGTTCACAGTAATCACCGAGCAGGTGTGGCCTCCTTGTGTTCGTCTTTACATCCACATCATATCACACCTCCTCAAAAAACATTGATGGATTAAGCAAACGCCATCTGTTTCAATCTTTGCCGTATCGTGGCCCTGCGTTGTTATTAATATTAAACCCTGTTCCGCCAGGATAGAATCCCATCACCGACGGCGTGCATACAGTAGGCTGTCAGTGGACGTTTGGTAGGCTGTTCGTTTGATCGAGAGTAAATGGATCTCTCGTTTTGTCACTGTTAACGCTGCACTTTAGGGGAGTTTTAACGAAGACGTGCTACTTCTACTAAGCCGTTTTATCCATGTTTGCTCGCCGCTGCTAATCGGTATGCTAGCCAGGGCCAGCGAGGACTGCCACTGTTTTGTGTAACCCATCTGTGCTCTGCACTGCCTGTCACATTAATGAATCATCTGTTATCGGGTATTATTGGAGAGAGGAGGCCTGTTTAACGGACTCCCCCCCTTCCCCTTCCCCCCTTGTCTCTCATCCGATCTATCCATGTATTGATCCGACTACTATGAATGTAGCCAATGAGGCTTGCAGAGTGCAGGGACTCGCCCGGGTCGAAACGGCATCCGTCTTCATTCATTTCAAAACCTTGGCGACGAACAAGACACGCTGAGGCCCGGGCGTGTCCAGCTAAGCGTGGTAGATAGCCTTCGCCCCTCCCCCCCACCCCACCCCACCCAATCCCCCACCCCCCACCCCACCTCCACAGCGCCCACAGAGACATTTGAAAAGTCACAACCCCGGAAATAATCCGTCACGTCGTGACGTCAGGTGCTGGGATGTGATGATCTCCCGCAGGATGACGTCACCTTCCTGGATACGTTACGTTACACGGATACGGGAGATACACTGTGTGATGGCGTCACCTGCTTGGCGATCATCTCCTCTGGGTGATGTCACCGAGCAGGAGATTGGTCAGTGGAAGGGTTGCCCTGCACTGGTAACCTTTCCCAGTGTTGCCGTACGGTCCTGCTGTTTGGAACGTGCGTCGCATGTATTTCAAATGTGTCAGGTCTCATTCTTAACAGCGGCGAACTCGTCCGCTGTTCAAACGTTCAGGTCTCTTGAGCTGAGAAACGTTCTAGGTTTGTTTGGGATGGTACTTGACCTGGGCTGTCCTCCAGAGGGGTGTTCCATCAACATCACTAACGAAAGTTGGTACAGAAAGGAAAAGCTAATGAACGCTTACACAAAAAAAAGCCTCACTTAAGGTTAGCGCCAACCTAGACTCAACCATCAACCCGTTTCGCTAATGTTCCGTTCCGCTAACAAGCGACGCTAATTCAAGCTAGACTTCAATCATCTTTACTAGTACGCACACAGAGAACGGAAGCAGCCCAGATCAGGCGATCGTCGAAAAGAGGAGTTGCGTCGCAAAAATCAAAGCGTCAATTGTAATTCGGTGTTATTTTCAGCATCGTGAATCGATTTGGGGAGTTTGCAGTCTGGTCCTGTGTTGAACGCATCAGACACACATCACTGAACACTGTGATCATCCTCCCCCTTCAAACATGGAGTCCAGGGACTCAAACATTATTAGGGTGGAGTTTTTCCACACCGGAACCAAATTACCTTTGTGTAAGGAAATGATATCATGTCATTCCTTGTCCTTAATGTCTCAAATAATTAGTCCAGGTGGCTTCTTTATGGTGGAAATCAAGTACACTTAATTAAATTAAGAAACACTTTCACGAAGAGACCAGAAATTTGTTCTCGTTCGCTGTGTTGTTGACGAGGTTATAGCAAGATATGACATGGCATGTGTAGAGGTGACCTTGAATGACTATACATTTAGGCGGTGAGTCGTGATCAACAGCAGTTGAATCCGTTTGGATTTACAACCGGAGTCATTCACCCCACAGACGTCTCACTCAATAGCAACGATCTCATCCGATGGCATGTACAGACAATACAGACCGATGTATCTGGGTTATTGAAATATGATGTTGACCTTCTGACCTCTGTAAAGCATGTTTAGCTTGAGGGGAAAACTATGTGCTTGGAGAACTCAAGTAACCTTCCTAAACAAGCTGTCTGGAACCATCTGGAAGTCTGGTCGACAAACCAATTCAATCGTTATCTCAATGAAAAGTTCAATGCATTGAATCCAAACGTTTAAATGCATCATTTGCCTGTCGGAGAGCCTGTTACAGTGACATCACGTGACCGATGTGGTCAAGGCTCATAGGTCAATGCTCAGATCAAGGTCTGTGCTCATTGGCCCATGTGATAATCCTCACTAGTGTTCACGTAATACCGGACTACCAAAGTCAGTGAGCGTCTGTCTAATTTGCTCCAGTTGTTTCTCCTTTCCGATCCTGATAAACCCCCGATAGCATACCTAATCTACCGAGTAGCCGTGGAAACGAGTGGACCTGTCAATGTAAAAGATTCCCACGTGAGGACGGAATCCCGAAAGGGATCCAGTTGAACGATGAACCCGTTGTGTCCAGCCTGCAGCTCTGTAAACAGACTTCCCCAGAGTTCCTCCCCTGTGTGCACTGAACCATCCTGTGTGGTAGCTAACATGTGGTTACTCTACACTGCGCCTGGTAAACACAGACCTTTCCTCGACTCTTACCCACGAAATAGTGGCAGAACGATGCGATTCCCTACCTTTGACTGTACTTTGACATGGTCGGACGTCACTGTGGGTAGACGTGTCTGCTAAATGCACGAAGTGTCGGCTGCGATGAGACGAAGGCGGACGCTGACATCCGGCGCCTCCTCCTTCACCTGGTCTGACACAAACACAGACATCACCAAGAGCCTCGCCGCTGACGTGTCGGGCAGGAGATGATGTCATGAACGGACTGATCCGCGGTGAAATTGGGACACTTCTTCGCTGATTGCGATCGATATTTGATATCTTCTAGGGGGGGGGGGGGGGGGGCGGGGGGAGACAGATGAAAAACAGTCATTTTGTGCGTGTGTGTTGTGTGTGTTGTGTGTGCGCGCACAGTATGCCTGTCGTACCATTATTTTGCGCTTGTATGTCCATGAGTGATAAATGGGGTGATGCTGAGCTATGCTGTGAGGCCATCAGTCTTTTTTTCATACTAAACCAGCCGAACAAAAAACGTATCACTCTCCCTCCCTCAATACATACATTCAACATGTTTTATCAATCTAAATAACCTTCGAAACACATCGTGAACATCTGTGTGTTTCAGAGGGGGTTTTGCCAAGCACATGAAGGGCAGGGGAGGCTGTGTATGGGTGGCTGTGTCCGAGGGGAACGTGGACAGGCAGGGCCTGTTAAATGACAACTCGTCCTTACTCTCCGAAGCACAGGAAACTCTTGGAGTCACCAGAAGGCGAAAGGGGTTTCACAAAGAACATCGTGTCCCCTCTCGCTCACCTAGAATTCCTCGCCATGCCAAACATTAGCAGTCCCGGTGGACCTGAAAGGCTTTTAAACGCATCTCAAAATATTTATGAATCTCTAAACACAGTTATTTTGCTACAATGTCTGAGTGCCAATGGTGAATGCTGTTAAACCAACCTATACAGTCAAATTTGCAGACCCAAGCATAAAAGCCCATTTGGGCAGCCAGAGATATTATTGACTTGCCATTGGCAAAGGGGGTAGCTAATGGCACTGAAAGAAACCATTTTCCCCTGTGCCGAGACACAGTTGAGGCCCAGGTTTGGAGTCAAACTACTCCATGTCAGCATTTAGTCACTCCTGCCATTCATTTACTTGTTGTGCAAATTCAAGATTTTAAAATATGCTTTGACATTTTATATTATTTATTTACTTTACCCAGATTATACTGAGGAAAACACTATTATTTATTTAGAATGTAGCCATTAGGGGTATCCGTCAAGTTAAAGAGTAATAAAGTGCAGTGTGTGTGTGTGTGTGTGCGTGCGCGTGCGTGCGTGCGTGTGTGTGTGTGTGTGTGTGTGTGTGTGAGTGTAAACAGTGCATCATTAAGGTCCTCCAAGACGTCTGTCCTTTCTCACATGGTCTGCATCAAAGCCAAGCAGGATGGTGTTGTGGCTTGACGTGTCCAGTCTGTAATGTTACAGCACATCAAACACCCCAAGACCACGGGGGACAGCATCATGTCCACGCTGCCCTGCCATTGGTCCAGGCTTGTTCTATGAATGCACACGGAGTATCTCCGTGGCAATCCCCCTGTGTGGTTCCAATTCCAGTCGTTCTTTCCTGAATCTGACAGAGAGTGAGACACGGAGAGGGGTTGGAGGAGGAGGAGGAGGAGGAGGAGGAGAAGGAGGAGGAGGAGAGACAGTAGACTAGAGGGGGCATGGTGGCTGGGCCCTAGTCTTTGGGTGGTGCCATTTGTTTTCATTTTTTGGTTGTTTTCTTTTTCTTCTTAAATGCAGCTGTGTGTGCTGGAAAGGCTCTGCTCTCAGAATTTTAAAACACTAAACACTCTAGAAGCTTTGTTGTGTCTTCTCCTGTGTGTGCCGAACACAAGCACTCACGCAGCTGTTTCCATGGCAATATCTATCTGTGTGAGGAATTCATTAACCCTTTCTCGCAAGGGGTTCCGTGTTGAAATCACACGCGGAATACAGATAGGCTAGCGGGCCGGACTGCTCTGTTTACTGACGGCTTCACACATTTGATACGTAGTAATAATTACTCGCAGGATTAACTTGGGGCACACGTCGTGTCTGACTTCTACTGTTGTGTTATTTTACAAAGCACGTGTCTGTGAGTTGTGGCACTTGACGCTATACAGAAAGCAAGATGCCGTGTGTTTGATCTTAGAGTAAAAGAGGGGGTGAAAAATCATCCAACCTGGGTTGTTTTCCGTAGATTTTCCTCTGATTCCCAGATGCGAGCGCCGATGGCTCGGCGGCGTCCACGCCTTGGCGGTGCCGGGGTGCCGGGGAAGACCTTCCCAAGATGTTCGATAAAGAATGGCTGGCTGGCTGGCTGGCTGGCTGGCTGGCTGGCAGACTGGCTGGCTGGCTGGCTGGCTGGCTGGCTGACTGGCTGGCTGACTGGCTTGATATCAGCTCGGTGAAGATAGAGAACAAGGGATGTCCGTGACGTGCACATACAGACATGCGCGTGCGCGTGCACACACACACACAGAAACCTGCCACTTCACTGCTGATTATCCAGCAGATTGCTTAAGTCAACACAACAGCTGAATATTCAGACATCAGCCCCAACTGTCTGTTATTCTGACACTGTAGACCAACCCCAGATTGTTCACGGGCGCGTGTGCGTTTGTGTGATAGGGAGAGTGTGCGCGCGCATGTTTTTGCANGGGGGGGGGGGGGGAGTGTGCAAGTGTGCGTTAGCAACATTACGTGAAATTACCACGTTCTGAATGAGTCAATATGCTCGACTGTAGCTGGCCCAGCAACATGATTACAACCGCTCACAATATGGTGCATTAATGATGGGCCATTGCGAAGATTAGCCCTTTTCTTGACCTTTAGGAACACTTAATTATTCATGTGTATTGAATGAATGCGTGCCATGAGTGTGTTACCAAACGCTGTCCATGGGGTTGTAACCAAATGTTAATACGTCCAGAGTGATGAGGTTGTGTAACGAAAGGTTGAGATACGATACACATCCATCATTGGTTCTCCTTGTACTGCTCAACCGCTGGTACAATATTTAGCATGGAGTGTTAGGCCAGGATTCATCGCGGCTAATTTTGGAGCAAACCCACATGACAGCGATATTTCTTCTCTCTCTTGGCATAAAGGAGACATTTGTGTTCCTGGTCAGCACATGGCACGATGGTTTTGCACTTAGAAAAATGTTGGCAGCCCCTTGTAGTTAAGATAGCCTACTTTGCGATGTGCAAGTAAACACAGACTGTTCCTTGACTCGGAACATTAAAAAAATACTGCAGAAATATGCGCTGCCAATCCTTGATGGCAGTGTTTAGTTTGTCACTTTGTATTAAATATGCTGCCAAATAAATGACAGTTTGATGCTGTTGGTCACCAAAAGCTTGGAGGAAGATAGGATATTTATTTAACCCTTAATGTCCCAAGCACAGGTAGTTCAGGTAGCCAACCGCATTCTGTACTGCAGACAGCCGGTCACCTCAGAATCATGTGTGTGTGTGTGTGTGTGTGTGTGTTGTGGTGTGTGTGTGTGTGTGGTTGTGTGTGTGCCTGTGTGTATGTGTGTAGATGCATAAGTGTGAATTTTGCAGGGTCAGTTTGTCAGCTACAGAAGGCCTCGCAGCAACAGGCGTTGAGGGAAAACAAAAAAATTTGCCAACCATCCCCACAGATGACAAAGGCCGCAAGTTTCCTGCATTTGTTATACCAGTAGAATAAGAATTGGTTCTTAATTTATTCAACGCCTTTACGAGGCAGATCTACGGTAATTCACATCGCTTTTCAGATGTAGAGGGCAAACAAACGAGCTGTATCGGTACATTCTCTTTGTGCGGCTTCAGGACAAAGATTATTACAAAGACAGTATCCATTGCATCCATTTTGACCCATTGAACGTCTCTAACCAGATAACAGGGGGGGAAAGCTGGAGACAAGAAACATCCTTTCGAATGCAATTCATGTTCCGGTAAACGGCAGTTGTTCTTGTCGTAGTTGATAGGCATATTTGTCGACCCCCAGACAGAGCGAGTCTGGTGACTTTGCCCAACACTGTTGACACGTCACGAGGCGTCAAAGCAACACGCCATGGCGGTCGTTGTATTTTGACAAGGCATGAATAGTTTTCATGACATTGATTAAAGTGACTGGGCTATCACTCTCCTGCAGTACCATGCACTGTGACTGTTTTTTTTGTTTTTTTTGCAGGCTTAAACAAAGCACTCGAAAAACGCTAATGAGTTATTTGACTCAAGGGATGGGGATTCAGTTAGGTTATTTGACTCGGGGTGAGGGGATTCACTTAGGTTATTTGACTCTAGGGAAGGGGATTCAGTTACGGTATTTGACTCTTTATCTGAGATTTACAATACGTGTTCCGGCATTCTTGCAGTACTGTAGGTCTGAGGTTGTGAGACAGAGAACTGGCACAGATAAACCTGGCTCACTGAATGACTGTGGGAGCAACATCACTGAAACCATACCTGGAAAAAACACTGAACCTCTTCCTGTCCCTGATGCCCCACCCAAGGCTGCTCTGCTGGTCTGTACAGAGGTCAGAAGGGGGGAGGAGGGGGAGGAAGGAAGGAGAAGGGGGAAGGGAGGGATGGAATGATGGAAGGAACGAATGCGGGATGGAGGGAGGAAAGGAGAGAGCAAGGGAAGGAGAGAGCAAGGGAGGGAAGAAGGGAGGGTAATGGTGGAGGGAGGTGATAAGGCAGACCCAGAGGAAACAGTATCCTTCAGATGACATTATCTAAGGTGGGTGTGAAGGTTAGGCTGCTGGGAAAGAGAGTTTGCTTTCTCAAGGAGCCGTGTAGTACATCACCCGGCAAGGAGTCGTGTACTACATCACCCGGCAAACACGTTCAAGATCACCACCAAAGCACAGTCCGGAACATTCATTCCTGTCTTCGCAAGTTGGGGGGGAGCACAAAAATAAATGATTGTTTCCAGGGCGTCATATGCGCATGCATATCTGAGAAGGCGGTCTGTGATGTTGGGAGGTGATTGGAGCGACTGGCAGAGACTAGGGACAGGAGGGGGGGGGGGAAGCCTGGTGGTACTGGAAGGCAGCAATGCATTAAGCATGTGATACTATTTATGTCAGCGTAAGGGTGACCCAGTAACTTACATGCGTTATGCAACATGTGATGAACCGGGAAGGAAGGAGAGGGTGGAGAACACGCGCATCTTGTCAGCTTGAACGGGCTCTCCTTTGAGGTCCGTTACAGAGCCAGGTGTTGTGATCAGAAGACCCTGGGAGAGTGTCTGTGGTGTGTGTGTGTGTGTGTGTGCACATGTGATGTGTAGTGTAGGTGTGTGGGGGGGTAGTACTGGAGAGTAGTACTGTTTATAGGGTCACCATGGGAAGTCCAGTGAATAGGTTGCTTCTCCATCCATGGAGATTCTGTTTGGACGGGACGACAAGGGGAGGAGGGGCTATGGCAGGATGTCTAATTGGCCCCTCCTACACAGAGAACCCCTGACCTCTAACCCCTTACCTTGGCTGTGGCTCCAATACCAGTAAGGCTTTCAGAGGATGGGAAACACTAGCACACACATCTGTAGAACCACTACCAAGGATATGGGGCTTTTAATTGTGCATTTCAACAACCATTTGACATTTGTGATGTAAGCCTGCTCGGAATTTATAATTTATCTTTATTCCTTTACTTCCCTGCTGGTATTTACTTTGTTGAAATAACTGAATGACATAAACATTAACGCCTGAAAGTGGAACGGTAAGAACATTTTAACTGGCGAACAACAGAAAATCCAAGTGCGTCAAGAAGGTCCAAGTTTGTCAAGAAGGTCCTTGTGAATCAAGAAGGTCCATGTGAATCAAGAAGGTCCATGTGAGTCAAGAAGGTCCTTGTGAATCAAGAAGGTCCTGTCACGGATGCCGTTACAGAGAAGCCAGGTCAGTGTGACAATTGCAGAAGACCACTGGAGAGCTGTCGTGTGGTGTGCCTGTCTGCCGTGTGTGTGTGCGTGTGTTTGGTGTGTGTGCTGTGTGTGTGTGTGCGTAGTGATGCTAGCATCCGCGTGGTGTTGCTGATGCCCCTTACAATGTTTATAGTGAGACGTGTTGTTATCGCGCAGCATGTCACATGTGGTGTTGAGGATGCACCGTAAGGTTGTAGTAGTCGTTATAATATGTGTGGCTCTGCCACATGTATGATGAATTGCTAGTGTAATAGCTAGTAGTGCATGGTGTGGCGGGGGGGTAGGTGATAGTATTTAAATTTTCGGCTATAATTCTTTGTGTTTATATTATCAAGATGGTATAAAATTACTACCTCATGTTTTGTATTACACTTAGAGCCACCAGAGTGGGAAGTCCAGTGGATAGGTTGCTTCTCCATCCATGGATGATATCTGTTGTGTCGAGCGGGAGACAAGGGGAGGAAGGGCTATGGCCCAGGCGATTGTCTAATTGGCCCCACTCCACCACGAGAAACCTCCTGACTAATCTAACCCCTGACCTTGGCTGTGGCTCCAATACCAGTAAGGCTTTCAGAGGATGGGAAACACTAGCACACACATCTGTAGAACCACTACCAAGGATATGGGGCTTTTAATTGTGCATTTCAACAATCGTTTGACATTTGTGATGTAAGCCTGCTCTGAATTTATAATGTATCTTTATTCCTTTACTTCCCTGCTAGTATTTACTTTGTTGAAAACAATGAATGACATAAACATTAACGCCTGAAAGTGGAACGGTAAGAACATTTTAACTGGCGAACAACAGAAAATCCAAGTGCATCAAGAAGATCCAAGTTTGTCAAGAAGGTCCATGTGAATCAAGAAGGTCCTTGTGAATCAAGAAGGTCCATGTGAATCAAGAAGGCCCATGTGAATCAAGAAGGTCCAAGTGAATCAAGAAGGTCCAAGTGAATCAAGAAGGTCCTTGTGAATCAAGAAGGTCCTTGTGAATCAAGAAGGTCCATGTGAATCAAGAAGGTCCATGTGAGTCAAGAAGGTCCATGTGAATCAAGAAGGTCCAAGTGAATCAAGAAGGCCCATGTGAATCAAGAAGGCCCAAATCAATCACGGTCCAAAAGAATAAAGATGTGTTCAAGGAAGTGCTCAAGCAGAGCTGCTGATTAAGAAAGCGGTCAGCTATTGACACCTCCGTCAGTGTGCTGTCTGCTAATATAGATTAGCTACTTTAACACTTTTTTGTGCAAATGTGTAGTTTATCAGCCTCAATGAAGATGACTCAGAGGCAGTGTAAATACTCACCGCTTATTTAGGGTCAATCAATCCTCAAGGACCAGACCCCATTGACTCACTACAATGAATCAGAATCAGAATCAAATAATCAAATCAGATCTTGTGAAGCAACGCCATAAACCCCATATTTAGAATCAGAGAGATGAGCGATTATGGGAAGGGGGGGGAGGGGGGGGGCAATTCTTGGACAGTAATTCTTGATATAAACGTATGTTGTAAAGCTTCCTGGTAGGTGAGCTATGGTCTTTGCTCTGGTTGTGACTGTTGCTAAGGGCAGTATGATGAGAGAGACGTTTATCGTTTCAAAAACACCCCCCTCCCCTGAATGATTTGATCATGCTCGTGGGGATGAGGATGATGATGATGATGAAGAGGAGGAACAGGAGATGCCAGCAGCCCGCTGCTCACGACCTATCACATGTTGGTGCCCAGGTGACGAGAGATCCGTATTGATTCTCAAGTGTTGCACAAACATGGGCAGGCACATCGCTCCTCTCTCTGTATCTCTCTTTCTCTGTCTCTCTCTTTCTATGTCTCCCTCTCTCTCCCTCTCTTTCTCCCCCCCTCTCTCTCTGTCTCTCTCTCTCTCTCTTTGTCTCTCTCTCTCTCTCTCTCTCTCTCTCTCTCTCTCTCTCTCTCTCTCTCTCTCTCTCTGACACCACACTGGTGGCAATACTCCTTTAAATGAGCCTCTGCACATAGCCTTCGAAACACCACAACTGCATCAGTGCTCTCTGGGTTGCTTAGCAACTGGACAGCACACAGAACCCCGAAGAAACCCTCCTTCTGTATAAAACACGAGCCCGCGTGATGGTCGCATGTGATGTGCATATTAGCCACATATTGACATCAAGGGTGATGATGATTGTTTCTTGCTGCTGAAATTTAATAATATTTATTTATGAGGGTGGAAGGGGATGAAGTCGGACAACGTATGAGTGTGTGTGTGTGTGCGCGCGCGCGTGTGTGTGTGTGTAAGTCAGTGCGTCCGTGCGTGTGTGCGCGCGCTCGCGCGTCTGTATTTCCAAATATGTGGTCAAAGTAGTGGAAATGCATGAAAACGCATGGGCCCACACTCGCAGCATTCTAATGGGTTCCACGGAGAATATGGACACTCAGAACAAGATTCGTTGTCCGTCCCCTGGCGATTCAGCGCGTGGATAGGATGTCGCCAAAATATCTTTAAAGCTGTCACATATAGCACACAGCCAACTGTAGCCTCTTTATTCACAAGCACATGTATTCTTTTTCTTTAGCCCCCCTCAAAAATCATAAGAGACATTTTCCATCTCTAACTCTTCGTTCTCCATCAAGGCTCTTGTGGGTGTTCTAAGGTCTGTGTCATTATTTGGTCTGTGTTTCGTGGAGACGGTGAACGGAACATGTTGAGGTATTCAATCGACAGATAAGGCTGGACAACGGAGACGCCTTCAGTAGGTTAGCATCTTTGACATTAAAGCCGATGTGATACATACATTGGCCGATATATGACGGGTCATCCATATTTCTCTGTATCAATTTTTTTTTCACTAGAGGGTTGATACAGGCTCTGACGTCTGCATCAGATATTACCTATTGCATTTTTTCACTGTGCGTTTCCCCGTTAGTGACTATGTGTTGAGAGAAGCAAATCCACCATCATCAGCAACGAAAACGGTATGAAGATTTCTTTTTTCTTTTTTTATCCACTGCATCCCCTTACCCCACAGCAATTACAGCTAAAACACATCCTGAAACACAACACAGGCTACATTGTGAATCAATCTCTCTCGCCGGAGATTTGTTGGATCCATGCCTTTTCCACAGATTTGCTCTGGGAAACTGCTACAGCCAATCTAATCAACAAGACGCTGCTGCTCCTTTTCAAACGTCTGTCATACATTGCCGGACTGTTTTCCATCTAAAGGAAGAATACTTCTCATCACTTTTAAAAGTCTTGTTTTGGGGGATTATGAGCAAGATGTCTGATCTGCTGGTGTTGGTTGAAGGGGTCTGTGACCTGCACGGATTTCCATAGCTTGGGAAAACGGCTAGGACCAATTACGAGGTTTAAACACACGCATTTTTTTTTATAAAGCCGCTACATGAGTAGGTGTAGACTGTCGTATATATTTTTACAGTCATTTCTTTTGACTGGCTCTTTTACTTGTTTTTTACAATTATTTTTGGACAACAGGCGGTTGGATTATTGAAACTACATAAGGATTTGTGGAAATGTTGGGTCCTCAAGAAGATAAATTATGTGGATTTTTCTCTGCTTTGACTGCTTTGTCCTTCGTTTGCTTTGCTCAAAGGTAAGTGAGAATCTTCCAGCTTAGATGTTTTTCAACGACACACAAAGGTTTCACCATTGCGTTTGTGTGGAAAAAACAAAACAAAAAAAACTCACGAAAAGCATTTAAATCACATTTTCAAGATGCCGACATAAGAGCAACATCACCACACAAATTGAACTACTCAAACCTATTCTGTAGCGTATGCGCGCGTGTGCGTGCAAAATATGCGCGTGCATGTTCTCCTATTGTAAAACGTAGGCTATTCAGATATCCATATAACCATTAATTGGCTTGGGCGAGTATCAATCCGATTATATATCTCAATAGTCTGACCTGTTTCCTTCCCTATAATTGGGTGATGAAACAAGGTCTGAATTAGCCATGCAACTGATCAATCACTGATGTGAATTAATACAATTCCCTGTAGATGAACGTGTTCATAATGTTTAGGTCGTCCCATTATTCGTTTGAAACTATTGAGGTATATTCTTACATCAATTCCCAGGATTGAATCATCCACCGACAAAAGAAAAATGCAAATAATAATTTGCTCCAACCCCCACCCTATCAACAACACCATATCACTACTAGCGATTCATCACTGATCAGTCAGAAAGTGAGACAAAACCGCCAGACTGTTCATTTTAGTGGCACTATGTGTTGACAGTTCGGTAAATGTCTACGTTATAATATATATTTCCATTAATAGCGCCTCGAGTCAAGTGCGTGCAGTATTGCGTATTTTTGAACACCTGTAACCGTCTTGCTGAGAAGAGTGTTAGAACAACAAAAAACGTCCTCAAGCTATTTATTTTTTGAAGGCAGACAATGAATCTACAAGTGGGCCGACAACTGTATTTATTTACCATGATACCATTCCAAACTACAATATCAGACCCCAGATTTAGACAACTGGAGCTGACATCCTTAATCAAACAGCCATAGCCCTAAACTGGGTCTTCCATTTTGACGTTTTGACATTTCGATTACGTTCCTGTATCCAGTCCAGACAGGACACAGGCGGAACGATGGCTTTAATTAGAATACTCGCAGACTCTAGTTCTCAACCATAGTATTAGTTCTGATTAGCCTTAATGACAGCTTTGAGGCGAATTGGCTGCTTTGGGTAACAATTTTAGTTTTTTTTTTCTTCATTTTCCTTCACTGATAAATAGGTATTTCAGTATTATCTATCATCAGTAGTTTCAAAATGGCTCATTTTTGATTGGATTCTACCAATCAATTTGTCACTGTTAGTAATTTGCAGTAACATGTTTCCTGCCAGGTGTGGTCTTATTAACATCTCCTAGACAACCAGCTTCCCCCAATGACTGTCCATGTCCAGATCACATGACCCCACAGTGTGTAATAAATGAGTAATGAAATCTCATCGTGTGAAATGTAACATTTGAAGGCCCAGGTGGGTTGCATGTTACAGCAACACAACAGTGAACACCCCCATGGTTGGATAGGCCTTCCTTCCAGATGGGGAAAGGGTTCTCATGCATCTGTTCCTTCCTCTCAGCTCCACCACTGGAAACACCGGCATGTCTGTCGCCAAGTCTACGGTGGACAAGCTTCTAAAGGGGTATGACATCCGTCTACGTCCTGACTTTGGAGGTACGTAAAGGGGGTTACACCTGCCCTCAAATCCACTTGTCCTATATCATCAATTTCGGATTCGTTCGGCCGTGACACCCGTTTAAACCTCAGGTAGATCGTTGAAGCGTTTTTGTCAAACCTTAGAAACAGGACTGCCTTGTTGCTATGAATATATTCCCCACCACATAGGTATGAAAGATGGCTTCTTCTGCAGAAGTAGGGTATTTAGACAAGCAGTCTAATAGTGGGTTTCAAGGATACAGACATGGAGGGAGGTGAAAGATAAGGGTTGGCTGGCATTATCATTTTAAGTGATAATGAATGTATGGACTGAAGACGACAGAGGAAATGTTGTCAAATGTATAATCTTTTGAAAGCTACGAAACCATATGGTAATATTTTATGTCTTTTGAAATCGGTTCCTTTTTGTAGGGTCCTTAACGACATGCTGTTGCTGGGTGCTATTGTTTACACCTTTTAATATCATACAGGATTTAAAACCACTCTGGCCATCTTCGGCCCCCCAAGAAACAACCATTTTTAGGATTTGTCACTTCAAGAAGAAATGCCTGTCCTGTGCGCCAAGAAAGAAGGTTGTGCATATTTTGTGCAGGTGTATCCGTACCCATTCTTCAGTCCCTTCCCCACCTCCCTCCCTCCCCCCCTACTCGCACGTGCGTGACAAAACTCATTATTGTGACTAGTTTCGATCATAAACTTGCTTCAAATGTTTCCCTCAAAATGTCTGTTTCTGAGGGACAGAATGGTGAAGTCAGCACAGAGGACCTTTCCTCCTCAAGTCTATCTCTCGCGTCCCATCGTTCCCACCGCGACAGACGGGCAGACTAGTTAGCAAGATTCCCGCCGACAGAAATAAGCCCCCGTCCCGTGCCCTCAACCGCCCCCCCCCTCCTGCTCCCCCAGCCCACCACCCCCACCCCTGGCAGGAAGCTGTAGCGCATCACTTCCTAATAATCATCAACTCACATTCAACCCTACACAGAGACTGCTGCAACCAAACTTTCGCTTCTCCCGCAATCGAGTAACAGAACAGCTTTAAGATGTGTCGAAAGAGGCCGTTGTGTGTGAATATGCCGCCGCAGTGTAAGGGCATAAACCCCAACCGACCTCAGATCTAACAATCCCAGGGTCATTAGGAGGCGTAAGAGTATAGGTTAGGGTTTTAATGGTTGAATCCCAGGTTGCCCTGGGTGTTGCTCCAGGACTCAGCTAACATGCCGTGGTCTTAACTCCGGAGGAGCAGCGTGTGCTGGCCATTGATCTCCCAGCCAAACCGGAATTCAACTGACAGAGCTCTGAGACAGGTCAGCACAATCCAAAGAGAGAGCGAAGGAAGACTTACATCTTCCCGGCTCCAGTCCTCCACTCTCCTGCCCTGTAGATCGCCCAGATTCCCTTCCTCTCCTTTAGATCCAGGGGCTTGAAGTAAGCATTAGGGAGTAGGCATTAGCAAGTAGGCATTAGCGAGTAGGCATTAGGGAGTAAGCATTAGTTCATAGGTAAGAAGGCCTTGGTAAGTTAGTGAATCTTATGTTAGTAAGCATCTTACGAGGGCCTGGTTGCCTATTGACTAACACTTATCTTACACATTTACCCTAAGCATAACCCTAGCGCTAACCTTAAGCCATATTGTCAACACTTGCATGGTCTTGTTAATGCATGTTAATATTAATTAACACTTCATTAGGGGCTCCTTATTAACAATGCCTTTTTCAAGCACATGGATCTAAAGTGTTTCGCAGGATTCCTTTCGCTTTTTTGCTACAAGAGTGATTCGAATGGAGTTTCAGATGGAGTTCATGCAATAGTGAAATGGGATTTTCGGTGTTTGTATCCGCTTCAAGTATCCTTGCGGTGACGTATCCTGTCCAGGATGGTGCGAATGAAAAGTAACGTTGAAGCAGAGTGAATCAGCTTTCTGCTGTTCCTCTCTCCTCTTCTCCCCTCCCCTCTCTCTCTCTACCCCCGTCTTTCTCCTCTCCTCTCCTCCCCTACCTCCCCCCTCTCTCTCTACCCCTGTTTTCCCCTCTGCTTCCCTCCCTTCCCCCTCTCTCTATCCCTTTCTCTCCCCTCCCTCCCCCATCCCTCTCCCCTCTCTCTCCTCTCCCCACTACTCCTCTCTCTTTTCCCCTCTCTCCCTCTCTCTACTCTCTCTCTCTCCCCTTTCTCTCTACCGTCTCTCTCCCCTCTCTCTCTCCTTTCTCTCTCCCCTCTCCTCCAGTCTCTCTCTCCTTTCTCCCTCCCTCCTTTTCTCCCCCTTTCTCTCAACCCCCCTCTCTCTCTCCTCTCTCTCCCCCCCTTTCTTTTTCCCCCCTTTTCTCCCCCCTTTCTCTCAAACTCCCCCTCTCTCCCTCTTTCTCTCTTCCCCCCTTCTCTTCTTCAGATGTGTGTCAGTAGCAAGGCTCGGTCTTCCTCTCCTCTGTTACTGTCTTTGTGTTTCTCCCTCTCTCTCCCCCCCTTTCTTTTTCCCCCCTTTTCTCCCCCCTTTCTCTCAACTCCCCTCTCTCCCTCTTTCTCTCTCCCCCCTCTCTCTTCAGTGCTGTGTCAGTAGCAAGGCTCGGTCTTCCTCTCCTCTGTTACTGTCTTTGTGTTTGTTAGGATCATGGGCTTTGACTGTGACTTCTCAACAAATAGCCCATGGATGTAGTGTGCTATCAGTCGTAGAAAGACCCTGCACTAAGCAGAATCCACTGCCCGGGCGTCATGGCGATGCGTTTGAGCATCCAGAGAGACGAGCAGCACAGCAAGAGAGACCAGGCCACGCTGGTGACGATGACTGAGGATGAGGAATGACAAGGGGCTTGGCTGACATGTCGAGATCTCAGAGATTGTTTTGTTCCCAGGACTTGGGGTTAGTCTCTCAGACACGCTGTTCAGGACTGATGTTCTGCTCAGGTTGCTGGTTCCTGCATCTCCAGGTGTTACTGTTTGCCAGGGCAGGACGTCGTCCATGGGGTCCATTTTAGACCATAACCCCAGATCCTTTCAGATAGCATGAAAAGTTGCTTGCACTTACATTCTGCCATTGTGTGGTTGTACACGAGAGCGGGCTGTAAAATTAGACGGAATTAGTCGTCGTTTCCCAAATGTGGCCACTTTCCCGATGGCCATCTGTGCAACGTCTTACTTACAATCTCGCTAATCAAGGCAGCTTTTGACAACCTTGATTTTACGAGCCGGTGACTCGTTACTTTAGGTTTTCTGGTCCTTGGGTTTTTTTTTCACGCTCAGGCATTGTACTAAGTGCAGGGAACCCTTTCAGCGTCCATTTAGGGTCAAAATTAATTAGTGAAAGTAATACGCATGTCGTAGCAATGGCTTAGGGGACACATTTTCCCCGCCAGTTGATTTATGTTTAATTTAGTTTCATCGCGTTTTAAATAAGGAGCAGGCGAAAAACTGCGTTGGGCTTCTGTCAACTGATGCGCTTCGTATGAATTTATGAATTTGTTATTGTTGTCTAATTTCCATGGAGGGGGGAGAAAGGGTGTCACTTTTCTGCTGTCACTGCAGGGAGACACAGAGAGCATGTGGACGCGTACGTCCACCCTCCCTCTCCCCGCGTTCTAGCCATTTTCATTATCCGGCATTCTCAGATTCTCTCTCTTTCTCCCTCCGTCTCCCGGATAAACAATGGTTCACTCTGCCTTTCTCTCTATTTCTCTTCCTATGATTCTCTCCTTGACATACACACACACACACACACACAAAACAAGCACTATACAGACAAGACACACACACATTCTTGCACATAGGCACACGGCTTCACACACACAGACTGTACGGGAGCCTGCCTATCTCTGTGCATCAGAGAATCCTCTCGTGCAGAGATCTCTATCCCAGCCGCTGTTGCCATGATTAGAATCTTAAGTGAACTTCCCAGAAGGCTCACTTTGCACCTTAATGAGGGGGCGAGGGAGCCGAAGAACCAGAGATACACACCTGTGTTCAGCACACTCGTGTTTGGCGCTGAACGACACACGCAGAGTGCGAATGATAGGCGAGGCCCGGGGGGTGCTTGCGCGCTTGGAAGAGGGGCTGAAGTTTGCTGGTGAAATATCTGGACTGGATGTGTGTCAGATGCGAGCTACGTTCAGGAGGGCTGTTTTCCGTTGCGTTGGTTAAATCTACTCTGGTAGTCTGCTTCAGAGATATTTGTCTCGTCTTTTAAAGAAGATGTTTTTCGTTGGTTTGAATAATAAACTGCCCTTGCCACTGGTCACTCCATCATTTTGAACAATAATACGTTTGTAATTGAGTAACCTGGTCGTAATACTCAGATTGTCACATCAATCTGGGGTGACTGTTGTAAGGCTCATGGCACAATAGTAACACAGTTATTGTAGGTTCCATTGTAGCAGCTGGATATTTTGTGTACAGTATAAAGCGAAGGGATCATTCTGTCACAACAAACTACATCCTCCTGTTCCACTGCCATTTGTTGGTTGCGTACACCAATTTGAGAGCCAAGTTTAACAGTCGTTCGAATTGTTTTCAGTTCAGACTCGCGTCTGAAAAACCTCACTTCAGACGGCCTCACCAACATTCGCTGGTTCGTATTTAGAATATGTAACGAGCCGTCGGCTGCACAGAGACATGTCCTCTGCTCCAAACAGTGGCTTTACAGGATCATGGATGAGTTTACATAGCTGTAATTATCCCTGTAAACTCAACACCCCTTCTCACGGCGCCATATGCTTCTGACGATAGCGACATTGAATAAAATGAAAAAAAACCTTTAACAAGGTGTGGCCATACACAGTTGATTGATATGGAAATGTACATTGCAGGGGCTGTAGATTAATGGAACGGCGTACATATCTCATGCTCGTGGCAGCTGTGAGCAGGACCAGGGCGGGGAGAAGTCGTTAGAGGGGTGATTTAGGACCCAGGGACACACACCGGGGCGCCCGCCACAGAACGCTCTGGACTTCAGCTTCCGTCAGATGGCCCGGAACGTTTTCATTCCTCTGCAGGTCGCGCCCGCTCCGGTCACATGACCTTTTCAGAACTCGTACCGACCCGTTACCACCCCAGGGGGGATTTCGTGGCTAATAAATGTATAAGGTTTATGAATAATCCTATGCTTTAATGTTGATGGCTGAAAGGAATATATTGTGCAGGATCTACTGTGTAGGATCTACTGTGTAGGATCCACTGTGTAGGATCCACTGTGTAGGATCTACTGTGCAGGATCTACTGTGTAGGATCTGCTGGACAGGATCTACTAGGCAGGATCTACTGGGCAGGATCTACTGTGTAGGATCTGCTGGACAGGATCTACTGGGCAGGATCTGCTGGGCAGGATCTACTGTGTAGGATCTGCTGGGCAGGATCTACTGGGAAGGATCTACTGTGTATGATCTACTGGGCAGGATCTGCTATGCAAGATCTACTGTGCAGGATCTACTGTGTAGGATCTACTGTGTAGGATCTATTGTGTAGGATCTACTGTGCAGGATCTACTGTATAGAATCTTTTCTGTATTGTCTGTGCTCCTCTGAGCTGGGTTTGTGCTGGATGACTGAGAGTGTGTCCTAGTCCTGTTCTGCTCCTGCCTCTACCTCTTTATGTGCTTCTACCACTGCTTCAGCTACTGCCTCGCTGTTTCTGCTGCCAGGCTACCTCTTCTTCTGTCTGTTTCTGTCTCTGCTTCTTCCTCTGTTTCCGCGATTGCCTCTTCCTCTGCCTCCGTTTCTGCCTTGGCCGCCATCGTTGATTTGGGCGCGGGAGCGTGGATCGTGGAGCGTGAGTCACTCGTATGCTGCGAAGCCTCAGGACTCACCAAGGGGTACTCGCTGTAATGATCTCGCCTCGGAGTCGCGAAACCAAAAAAGCATCGTCACTGTCGAGGCCGTGCCAAAGCGGAGAGAGATCTCGGCTTAGCCGTCACCTCCATCTACCCCCCACCCCCCTCACACGTTCTCTAAACACACAAACACACGTTCTCTAAACACACAAGCACACACTCTCTAAACACACAAACACATTCTCTAAACACACAAACACACATTCTCTAAACACTCAAACACACACTTTCTAAACCCACAAACATATTCTCTAAACACACATTCTCTAAACATACAAATACACACTCTCAACACACAAACACACACTCTCAACACTAGCTCTCAACACACACAAATACACACTCTCAACACACAAACACACTCAGTACTCGCTCTCAACACACACAAATGCGCACTCAACACCCACAAACACACTCTCAACACACAAACACACACTCTCAACACATACAAGCACACACTCTCAACACACAACAACACACACTGTCAACACACAAGCACACTCACAACACACAAACACACACCCTCTAAACACGCACCAACACACACTCTCAACACACAAACACACACCCTCAACACACCAACACACACCCTCAACACACCAACACACACATACCCCTGGAGGACCCACTTTAAATCTAGCTGTCATCACCGCTGAAATGAGTTTTATGGTCTCAGCTTGTGTTGTTAACAAAGCTTGAAATGGGGGTGACATATCAACGGGGCTGTGAACACAGCCCTCACGCCCCTGGATTCAGCAGCACTGTGCCTCCGGAGACCTAAGCTCCGAGCCAACACACTGAGATGTGTGTGACTCTGCCTATAATTACTCACTTCTTTTCTCGTGATGCTAGAGTCTGTAGGATACCTTTCGCTCAGTCTTGGTTCGTGGTAAAAAAAAATACAATCACATGTCTTATAACTCTCCGTACATACCTGTACGCATGGTGTAAGGGCAGGTATGGACTGTCTGAAAACTGTCAAACATACTAGTTTCTGGCCCAACATACCTTTTTCTCTCGAGGACCATGTTGAAGCTGCCTGAGCATGACTGGAACAGTCTTGTTTTGTCAAGGCATCTCTTTCCCAGTTTCTACCCTTGTAACCATTGTATCCTGGTCACTCGCCTCCCTGTGCTGGTGTCCCTGCTGCGGTGTACTGTAATACACTGTGTGTCATGTTTACTTCCAGCCTGTCTCCCCCCCCNGCCAGGGGTGTTGTCACACTACAGAACTGTACTGTAAAGCTGCTGGCGTGTTCTGATATCGGTTCCGGCTGAGGGCGCGGGGACGTTCCAAAGTTAAAGGATCTGGTACGGTATGGAGCTCTGTGAGAGGCTGCTGAGGTGAAGTTTGCGTGTGTGTGCGTGTGCATGTGTGTGTGTGTGTGTGTGTGTGCGTGTGTGTGTGCATGCGTGCGTGTGTGTGATGTTCAGCCGTGACTGTGACCACCTGATCTCAGCCTGTCACATATTCCGACGCGGCTGCGGCTCGATGCCAGTTCATCCCTCCAGACATCACAGGCCACCAGCGCCCCTCATCCACTCTCATCCATCACTCCCCTCTCATCCATCACCCCTGCTCATCCACAACCCCTAATCCACCGCCTCCCTCATCCTCTCCCATTTACCACCCCCCACATCCACCACCTCCTTCATCCACCCTCATCTATCAACCCCCCTTGTCCACCACCGCCCCTCTCGTTCGTCGGTGCACCTGCTTTGACTGCCCCCCCCCCCCCCCCCCCCCACCCCCCCGTTGAGCCCAGCCGACTCCCATCTGCCTCCTGGTCTTATTTGGAATGGGAGGCTTTTAAACAGAGCCATGAAACAGCAGAGTCACTGAGTTGACGTTGATGGGGACAGTCCGAGCATCTGGGCCAAACCATCACCGCCGTTGCCGGGGCGCGGTTATGACATCACAGAGGGCGAAAAGGAAGCCGCTCTTCTATAAAAGTCCTTTTGAGTCGTTTGCCAATTTTGGATTCACTTAATCTCCTGGACTTTATGAGACCAGAGGGGCTGTTGGAATCCAGGCTCTGCATTTGTGACACACATCCTTACTGTGTATCACATATCGTTAATTGACAGTCTTTTCCACACTGCTTTTTTGTCCTTTGCAAAGATGACCCCTTAATTGCCATGTGCATTAGTGAGAGACAAGCACTGAATGAGCATGTGACCTGCGTTTGGTTCATGCATCGTGTAACAACCTACGCTTGACCACTTATATATTTATTTATATTTTCTACTTAACCATGTTGGAGGTCATGTTTTTTCTCCGTTCATGTTAAATGATGGGCTATTTTGTATGTCTGCTGATCAGGAAGCCCTCTGTAAGTCAGAGTAAAAGCAATGCCTATTCAGCAGAAAACGCCAGTGTGTTGCCAGAACAGTAGAATTGATGTTGGGGCGTGCAGGAATGATATCTATCCTGATGAAGAGAGAACAGCAAGTGATTTATTGCACAGGCAGCACGGACAAAACTGCTTAAGGAAGGAGCACTCAAACTTCCCCCTCCGCCCCATCCCCTCGATTTGTACATTTTCTGCTCCGAGTCAAATGAGGTGTATATATCTTTGGGGGGGGGGGGGGAGCAGGCCGGGGTTGGAAGGGGAAGGAGGGGTGACGATGGGAGGTGCTTCATCTTCAAATTCAAAGTGTTCTTTTCAGCAACTTTGAACCGTAGGAGAAGGAGGAGAGAGTGGGGGGAGGGGGTTGGGGGTTGGGGGAGGTAGAATGCAAATAGAAATGGTTGAACTGGACGCTGCCGTTCTGCAGAGGTCCCTGGACACACCGTCCTGCCATCGCGGCCGGGAGGCGGTTTTTTCCGATTCCGACTATCCTCCCGGTGCCCCACGCCGCCCACTTTTTGAAACACCACCCTGTGATTGATGGGAGGTGCGTCCTTGAAAGGGAGGTGGGGAGGAGGGGAGAGGGAAGTCAGAGGGAGAGACCAGGAGGGCAGAGAAGGGGAGGAGGGGGAGAGGGCGGGAGGGGGAGAGGGGGGAGGAGGGCGGAGAGGGGGAGGAGGGGGAGGAGGGCGGAGAAGGGGAGGAGGAGGGAGGAGGGCGGAGGAGGGGCGACAGGAACCAGGCAAGGACGGGACGTTGCAGCTCTCCAATTGTTTCAGATAAACAAGGAAAAGAAATGTCATTTACCGCGTCCAGAGATTGATGTCTCGCTCTGCAGTGCTGGGAAGCATGCTTAAAAGCCCATCTCATTATTGAACTCCTGGGTTACTGGAGTCACAAGGTTCTCTGAGAGCATTGTTTCACCCCAGCTTCTTTTTTTCCCCTTCCCGACCCGTTCAAACTGTTTTCTCTTAATTGAATCCCTTTGGCTCCATCGTTCTTCCCTCCTCTCTACCCTCTGCACCTGACAGGGCTGGAACTGCCCCCATCCGCACCTCACTGCCCCCCTTCACCCCTCCCTGCCCCCCTCCACCCCTCCCTGCCCCTGCTGCCTCAGGCTGCTTCATCAGTCCTGGTTACTTTGATTATAGATCAGCCTGCACCACGACAGAGGATAGATCACGACAATCTGTCCGTGCTAATACACTACAGAGTTTATTGTGATCGTAACCGTTGACAACGTATGTAAGAGCATCTCGTGTACGACACGCCCAGTCAAGAGCGATCGATTTGCGAGGTTCAGGATTGGCCGACAACCTGCCCCATCATTAACGAAAAGGTGATGCTGTGGCTGTTTTTTCCAATACTCAGCCCAAAATTCTCAGTTTTCCAGTTTAATAATAACACAAATAAGGGTGATTTCCAAGAGGATAGTGAAACGTTAATGCCGACTAATTGATTGTCTGCTCTGATACTGCTGATAATCAAGCATGAGGGTTCCAGATGACTTCATGAGGCTTTGTAATAAACTACTACTTCCCATGTCCAACAAATGCAGCGCTGTTGCCCCCGGCAGCTCAGGCGGATGGTGTAGAACAGGGGTTCCCCAGTTTAAGCTCCCCCTAGAGGAAGGTGTAGGGTGTTGCTTTTCCAGCACTGCCCTGCCGTGTATCAAGAACAAATGTAGAGATGATTCCAACAGATATTTCGCAATAAAGATTTGTTTTGAATTTCTGTAGGCTGGGAGAGACCGGCCTATGACAGGGTGGGTGTGGTTTGGCTAGGGGGCGTGTCTTATAGGCGCCTGGGTTTATGCACACACACTGGGTTTATGCCTTTGTTTTCTTCACATTTCCACACTTATCAAATCCAACAATCACATATATCCTCTGGCAGACACTCCCAGGGTATATTATAACAAAGACTTTGCATTGCAGGTATTTTACATACAGCATGACTGTCTGTAAAAAAGTATGTACTGCAACATACCTGCGCATTGGTCTTCTGGTTTAATGTCTTTCGAAAGGACTTTCATGATAGCCGTGGCCATCGAATAGAAAAGCGAGTGCAGACTCAACATGTAATGCTCTGTGCTTCCCTTGTAATGTTAGAATGAAAATGCTGTACAGTTGCTATGGAACCCTCTGTTGCTAAGCAATGACTCGATTATTAGATTTTTTTTCTCTCCTTCTGTATCTGAAGCAGAGTGGTGTTTCCTTTGCAATGGCGTTATCCAGCAATTTTGTTTTCACTGGGCTATTTGCAATTGGCAGCGTCCATGAAATAACAGGACGAAAACAAACCTCGCAACAATGTAAATAATACCATGTAGCATAATCGGTGTAAACTAAGGCAGAGTATCTATCTCCATACAGACAACCCCTCCCACTCCTTCCCTCTAGAAGAATCCATACGCAGATGACTGCAGCTTCTAGGTAGGAATCTGCTGTCTAGCTAGCTAGCGCCTGCTCCTAAAACAATAAAGGAAAGAAGAGGAAAGCAGGAGATGGTGGGTGCTTCAGAAACCGAATCAGACGCCTCTCGTCGCCCCTGCGTCGCTGCGACGAGGTGAGCGGTGTTGCAGGAGGTGCACGGCTGGATCAGACGCTTCACGCCAAGGTTAGGAAGCCTCAGACTGGCTCAAAGTGAAGGGTGTCGTGGAGGCGGGTCTGCCGGGGTCAGAGCCAGCTGACCTGGGGTCAGAACAAAGCCATGTCTGAGGTCTGGTTGGTTGGGTTGGGTTGGGTTTAGTGCGCGGTACAAGTACGGGTTTGATTGGTATTCCTGGGACTTACTGCCGAATCCCTTGCAGGAAAACTCCTGCTGCTTTGTACAGACAACAGCTAAGACAAAAGCAAGTGAGCCTAATCCGTTCATCAACAACTGAACCAGCTCAACTCACAACCTTCTCTAAACCAGTTCCAACACTGCATCTCCAGCCTAGTTCCAACACTGCATCTCCAGACTAGTTCCAACACTGCATCTCTAGCCCAGTTCCAACACTGCATCTCCAGCCCAGTTCCAACACTGAATCTCTAGCCCAGTTCCAACACTGCATCTCTAGCCTAGTTCCAACACTGCATCTCACGCTGGATAGGACAGGACAGAATGAGGTGATGGCCCCACACTCCCTGCTCCCACCCTACACACACACACCCCACTGCATCAAATATTGGTCTGCGGTTTAATAGTTTTATAGAACGGACTTTCATGATGGCCTTTTATTACATGTTGGACTATGAATCAAAAATACTCCCTGCCTGTAGTCAGCACTCCAGTGACTTGGGCCCACCAGTGTGAACGGAGTCAGCACTCCAGAGACCTGGGCCCACCAGTGTGAACGGAGTCAGCACTCCAGAGACCTGGGCCCACCAGTGTGAACGGAGTCAGCACTCCAGTGACCTGGACCCACCAGTGTGAATGGAGTCAGCACTCCAGTGACCTGGGCCCACCAGTGTGAAAGGAGTCAGCACTCCAGTGACCTGGGCCCACCAGTGTGAACGGAGTCAGCACTCCAGTGACCTGGGCCAGTGTGAACAGAGTCAGCACCTAAAGAGACCCACCTGCTTTACATCTATCATTTAGAAATGTACACAAACAATGAAACCATCTGGCTGGTGAGAGTTAAAAAAAAAAACAGTTGTCTCTAGGAAGCAGCAGACACGCTCAGCAGAACCCAAAAAACACAAGTTACAGAGAGCCAGAAGGACAAGCAGAGCTGCGAGCGTGAAGAAGGCTTGGTGTGTGGGTTTGTGTGTCTGTGTGGGTGTGGTAGCATTGTGTAGTGCAGTGTGGTAGTGTTGTGTAGTGCAGTGTGGTAGTGTTGTGTAGTGCAGTGTGGTAGTGTTGTTTAGTGCAGTGTGGTAGTGTTGTGTAGTCCAGTGCGGTGTACTGTGGTCCAGTGCGGTGTACTGTGGTGCAGTGTGGTGTAGTGTGGTGCAGTTTAGTGAAGGTGTGGTGTAGTAAGATGCAGTGTGTTGAAGTGTGGTTCAGTTTAGTGCAGTGTGGTGCAGGGTGGTGTGGTGCTGTTTGGTGTAGTGTGGTGCAGTGTGGTGCAGTGTGGTGTAGAGCAGTACAGTACAATATACTGTGGTGCAGTGTGGTGTTGTGCAGTGTAGTGCAATATAGTGTGGTGCAGAGTGGTGTTGTGCAGTGTGGTGAATAATGTGGTATACAGTTTTGTGCAGTGTAATGCAGTGTGACCCATCTGATCCGCATACAGCGATGTTGCGCTGTGTCATTCTTGTCGTATTATCCTACGTTTTGATATTAATCTCAAAAGGATTCAGATATAGTCCTTCAGCACTCGTGACTGTTCGGGGCTTGGCTATTGTATGGTGTTGAGAAGACTTGTTTTGATCATTCGTGTACCAGCTAGTTGCAAGCAGAGACGGTAGGATGTACAAGTGTAGACTGCGGGATAAAGGCGATCACTTCTGGCTGTGTTGAGATTTAAATGAAAGTGGGAGAATGTGTTTTCCTTCCTGTCGGGGGCTGAGTCTCCTTGGCAGGGGGCAGAGTGTTGGGATCAGAGACAAGAGCAGACTGGCAGGCCATCAAAGATCAGGAAATCTTTCCCGCGAGCCGAGGTGATTGAATAGCAGGCGCAGAGTTGGACTCAAGCCTGACTTTATTAAAAAAGGTTTTTTTTTTTGGTTTTTTAAATACTCCGCACTCCTTAAAGACGGGCCTTGTCAATACTGGAGCGAGTTATCGGGCAGCCACCGGACCCCGCCTGTTCTCGGGGAGGTCAGTGCTCGATGTGTGAACACAGTAGCAGGTCACAACAGTCAGTGGCTTAGATGCAGCTTATTGGAGTAGAAAGTGCTGACACGCTCTGATGTGATCATTGCAAATAGTAGATGTGACTTGGCTCTGGTCAACACCCCTCCTCTCCTGCCTTTCTCTCTCTCTCTCTCTCTCTCTCTCGCACACACACACGCCGTGCACACAAATACACGCGCAGCACGCACGCGCACGTACATACATATTGTAATTAATTGTACAGTCCCACACAGAGATGCACAGTGAAAGACAACGCTGATGCAGTCATTTTTTTACTTTTCAAATATGAAAATGTTCCTGTTTATAGGAACATAAAAATTGATGATCATAAAAACCTGACATGCGAGAGGGCAGCTGTTGCTGAGGCAGTGAATCATTTCAGCCTGAGAATTGAAGCTGCAGGTAAGTGCTTTTATTTTGAGAAGAAATGATGGCAAAGTAGATTTCTCTCTCTCTCTCTCTGTTTCAATGAAGCGGAGTCAAAAATATGCAGTAAGAGTTTGAGTGAGTGAGAGAGATCTGGATGCTTTCTGTTTACAACCAGCCCTACAAATGTACTTTGACGTCTCAGGGGAAAATTGTTACTGGTTCCCTTCACAAAGCGCAATGGAAAATGGGCCCACTTTTTCTTTCTTTTTTTCCCTCTGAAGAGATGGGTCAGGGAATATGACAAAGCTACAGGGCATTTAAGAGAGAGGTAGGTTGCCGTGTCAACACGGTAGCTGCAGAAGGAAGAGGAGGGAGGAAAATAGGACGACAGAAAATAGAGATGTGCACTCTTAGTCAAGTGCTGGTTAATATTTCAGTGCCAGTATTTGGAGAAACATGGTAATTGTCAGATCTGTCCAGAAGAAGCCCATTCAGATCTCATCCCTGGATTATGTGAAGGAAAGAACGAGAGAGAGAGAGAGTCCCCCTACCGTAATGGCTTTCAGACAGGCCTGAAGAAATTAACTGGTCGAAATGTTGTAGCAAGAAGCACCAAATCCACTGAAACGCTTCTTTGTTTGCGCTCGCGTGGTTAAGTTCCATCTTTGATTGCTTTGTTTTTCCTCTCAGGAGAGGACCAGTCACACCCTCACACCCAGGCGCGATTTCACCGATCTTTTGTTCAACACCAGACATCGTTGTACTCAACAATAATCCTTGCTATGTTTTTGTTTGTTTTTTGTTGTTTTTTTTGTGAGGAGGGGTGGGGAGGGAGTATAAACTATGAAATATTAATGCAACTAAGAAAACATTGCGGATGGTGGCAAGCCAGCTTTTAGAAAGAGCTCACGGACGTTACTTCGCATCACGCGTATGCAAATCTCTGACTCCCACAATGCAACACACCTGATGAGGACTAAAGAGACACCCTGTTGCAGGGAGTCTTCGCGGATGTGATTGGTTAGAGGCGATGCAAGAAGTACCAAGACGCCTTGATATTCAGAGGGTTGAAGAAGGTGTGGATTGTCTGTTTGTGCTGCGCCTCCTGTTTTGCTTCAAGTTCACCCGATTTTCTCTCAACATCCATCATTTTATTTGTTAGCTGTCTTAGGTGTAAATTTCCCTATGTTAGTTTACCCCTTTTTAATTGTGCATGGTTATAGAGAACATCACAAACAACATGTACCAAGGCTGCATGGTTTAATGAAGGGTGTAACGATACACACAAACATGGCACATCTATAAATAGCAGCAAGACATGGAAAAGTCCCTTAACAAAAGGTTGAATATTCCTTTCAGCTTGTTTTGTTTGCGTTGGGTCATCGTTTGGTGGTCAGACTCTCCTTCACTTGATCGTCATGATCCAGTAGCCTGCTAACTGGAAAATGACTAATTCGTCCCTTGTGGGGGTGTCACAGCACCCTTGTGCGGAAAATTTGGAATTGTTACAAATCGAGAAGTTCACTTTTCGGGGGGCGACCAGGAGGGGTGTCCTTGCAATAAGCTGGAGTTGGCACTGTGAGTTATCACCAGATGTTGTCAAGGTGAAATACCTGCAGTCGGACGAAGCCAAACTTTCGCACGCAAAAAAGTTCTACAAGGGCATCCGTCGTGTCGTCAAGAGCTTGGGGAATTTGGGTTTTGAATGTCATTGGGTATTTTAGCAACGTTATCAACAAAAAAATTCGAAAGATTGTCTGGATTTTGTCTCATGTTCCAGAATGTGTTTGTAGTTTGGTAGTCTGACTTGTCCTTTATTTCCTTCAGGTCCTCCGGTCATTGTAGGAATGAGCATCAACATCGCTAGCATCGACTCCATTTCAGAAGTCAACATGGTGAGTGAAACTACACTTACTGCAGTGAAACACTGAGTCCCACTCAGTCTGTCGGGATCATTGGTTTACAATATGTTTTGAAAGATATTTATCGACATAAGATAGATGATTTTTGTGTTTAAATAACAGACGTGTTCATTCTTTGGAATAAGACTTCAAAATACTTGGTTTGATACAGCACATACATTTGCTGTGTGCTGTCATCATGGTGTTTAGCTATTTTGTCAAAATATTGCCCCAGGTCTGGTTCACCAAGCCACTAAATAACAAAAAAATGCATTTATGAAACATTTCAGGTTAGCTAGAATGGGTTTTCTTTTTTTCTTCAATTTCACCCAGGCATGTTCTTGCAGGTTGAAGGAGATCTGAAATGACGACAGACATTTTTGGGACAAAATGTTTAGCTTGATTTGCGAACTTGTGCTAGTTGAAGCTGTGCTATATTAAGCCCAGTCGACTGAGTCAATAAGACAATATGGCTGGTGTCTGAGGCATGACATCACTTCTGTTTCCCTGCCTTTTATTCTCGATCGTATTCAACGTGGCTCCGTCAACTCTGAGTTTACACCCCTAGAAGTAAGAGATGTGCTTTTCGGTTTTTGAGTGTTTTTGTGCCTTGCAACATCGCCATTTGAAGTCACAAGAGGATTTTCATCTGGTTCCGAGGCGGAATTTATTTTTAATTTGTCGGAGTTCGTCACTCGTGTGTGAAGCCGTTTTCTTCATCTTCATGAGCGAGCCAGGAAGGCACTTTTGAGTAATATTTCCTGACGTTATTGAAAGTGATTCTTTGCATTTTGTTGTTTTGCAAGGAAATCACATCCCATCTTTTTATGTTCTTCTGTTCCCTGGACCGTTAGAGTGGGGAAGAGACTTAAAAGGGTTCTAAAGTTCCAGAGCTACAAAAGTGTATCCCCCCCCACCTCCCCCACCCACCCAAATATATGAACACGATCCCCCACCACCCCACCCAATATATGATCTTCAGTAGGGATGCTCTTTCTCGAACCTAGAAAGAGCATGTAGCTTTTGTTTGTGGTTAAACAAGGTCCTGTTTGCATGCATGTGTTTTTAGATGTTGTGGTTGGGATCCCAGTCAGGTTTGATAGATCACACTGAAGTCATTTGTTTGATGAATAATAAGTGTTCTGGTAGAAGCAACGTGTAAAGCAACACAGCCATGGATGTTTTCACAACATGTAGCATGTTAAACTGCTAAACGTGCTTTTGTGGGAAAAACGTGAAACACACTTTTCATAGAGAACGACTTCAAATGTAGGTCAATTTATGTCCGGCTGAATAACCACTCAGATTAGCTCTTATTCTGAACTGTTTGCTTCTCTTGAATCTTCTATACTATGGAACAGTGAAATCCTGGAATAACTGGCCTCATTAATGTTCTACAAGACTGCAAAATCTTTGGAAAAAACTACGTACTTCAAGTAGCCTACAATAGGAGAGATTTTACCTTCTAATTGCGTATTCATTGAGAAGGATAAGCAGTTATATCTTGGTTACATTTTGTCTGCATACACACACGCCGCACACAATGTAAATCTAACCTCACTTTGAAGACACTTTCTTCCAAAGCCACACCCAGAGGGGGTATTTCAACCTGCGACCTCTCAATGTGCAGTCAAATGCTCTAACCGCTGAGCTAGCCCTTTAATCTGACAACCCCCTCCTCCTCCTCCTCTCGGTTCCAGGACTACACCATCACAATGTATTTCCAGCAAAGTTGGCGAGACAAGAGATTGGCCTACGCTGAGCTGGACCTCAACCTCACTCTGGACAACCGCGTGGCAGACCAGCTGTGGCTTCCAGACACCTACTTCCTGAACGACAAGAAGTCCTTTCTGCACGGTGTAACGGTGAAAAACAGGATGATCCGTCTGCATCCGGACGGCACCGTTCTGTACGGACTCAGGTAAGCACGCTCGCCGTCGCAATGATCCCTGACTCCTGCTCGGGGAGAACAAATACCAAACAGACTCAGACCACAGAAGCAGACCACAACAAACGATTATTTAGAAATGGCATCGTTTGTGTAATGTAACGATAAAAGACAGAGAGAGAGAGAGAGATAGACTAACAGGGCGTTTAGTTATATAACGCTTCTGAGGTCAGGACAGTGCCGTCGGTTGCTTCCAAAGGCCATTTGCAAATGTTTCAAAGTTTAGTCTAAATGTAGCCGGAAATGTTATTTGCATGCAGGGGCTATAGCGCTATACTAAACAACCTGCCTCATCTGTATCAGCGAGTGTCTAGTGAAACTCCCCAATTAGGATTGTTTCGTTATCATTTTCGCTTATAGAAGCGGAACGATTTGAGCTGTATGCTGGTGTGTAGGAGCAGCGTAGCTGGGATCGAAACGGCACGAAAGCGCCACGCAGACAAACATTTCCCTTCTCTGCAGGGTGGGTTGGTGCATTTCCCAGCCACAGTTTTACTGCCCCAGAAAGGAAGAAAGGAAGGGGGAGAAAAAAACCTGCAGAAAGGAGTTAATCCCCTTAGCACCTCAATGTCCCAGTTTCATCAATGAAACAGACTAGACAGCCAGCGAGTGTGAGGCGGCCTGGAGGGACGCACCCATGCAGAGCAGGAGGGCAGGTCCCCTGGGACGGCTTCAGAGTGCATCCCTGCTGCCTGCGCCCAGCCCTGGCACTGCCTCTGGCTCCTCCCCCCTGCTGCCTGGGCTCAGCCCTGGCACTGCCTCTGGCTCCTCCCCCCTGCTGCCTGGGCCCAGCCCTGGCACTGCCTCTGGCTCCTCCCCCCCTGCTGCCTGGGCCCAGCCCTGGCACTGCCTCTGGCTCCTCCCCCCCTGCTGCCTGGGCCCAGCCCTGGCACAGGAAGCCTAGACCTGGAAGGTGGGAGATGGAGACGCGTCTTCTTGAGTCCTCGTGGGAAGAGAATTGGTAAACGCCTGGCTAGTTTGTTTAAGATTAGAAATCCAAGGGCCGACCGGTGTATGGGCGTGTGTGTTCCGGTCGTTCTCACACTACTCGTGTCTTGGGTGGGCTGTTTTCTTTGATGGGTGGACTGACAGATTTGAGGTATGCTTGAATTTGCCCTGGGTTGTGTTAATTGATTGAAGGGAGCACCCTTGTTTCGACGCAGGGGTTCAAAGTATTGGACACCTCCCCAGTAGCTACAGGTATGCTTTGGTTTTATGATTTAGACCCCCATAGCTGCCATGCGGCAAGTAACACTCCTTGAGTAATGCACCCTGAATGGGAAATGAGTTTCTGTAAAAAGTCCAACTTGCTCCCAACTCCCTCCCCCCCCCCCCCCCCCTCGTAACACAGACTGTACAAACACAAACCATGTATCTATCAGGCTCTCCCTGTGAACGTGGCGCTTCCTCTTTGACACGCAGAGGTGATGAGTTGAAACTCAATTACTTTTTCCATTCACCCAAACCAATGAGCTTCCTATTTCATCTGCACAAGTGGACCGAAAGCATTGAAAGCTGGTATGATTTAACAGCACAAATGTAATTACTAAAATGTGCTGCACTAGTAAATATCTCCATGAGTAGCAAAGACTCCCACACAACTAATCTGTAAACAGGACTGCTTTGCTGGGCCACTGGGTGTATAGAAATGGAATATAAAACATGCATACACCCTTTATCAACACACCTGGTGGGAACACAAATCCTCATAACGGACAGTCACGCTTTCAGACATGCGTGCGCACTACGAGCGCAAATATGTTTTCGACATCAAATGGTATCTATAGTGAGGAGGTGTTCTGTGTGCGCGTGTTGTGTGATTTCCTTGTTGTATGTGTGTGTGTGTTGTGTGTGTGTGGTGTACGGTGCGGGGGGGGGTTTGGGAAGTACAAGATGTTGAAATCAGCCTTCAGTCTCTTTGCAGTTCAGCCACGAATCCTAACATCTCAGTGCCAGCGTGAGCTCCGAAACGAACTAGCCTCTGTGTAACATGATTTTGTATTCAGACCTCTGTCTGTATTTCCAGCCTATTGCCTTAGTCGGGGGGACACATCCCCACCCAAACGTAAATGAATAGTGTTTCATTCACTTAAACATGTATTAAGAGGTGACCACAGCTATCTAGGGGAACGTCTTTAAACAGACAGACAGATAGGTGGAGGAGAGAGAGAACGCATGCTCACCTGTTCAGGCACGCATCTCAGATGGGTTCTGTTTCTGGTTCAGCATGACACCGCAACTGCATTTTCTTTTCTTTTTTTCAGAAGTAAGGAGGGGGTGTGTTCCTCTCCGCCCTCGCTTACATCCCGCCCCTGTCTCCCGTCCGCCCCACCTCCTGCTTCCCTCTTAATCGCCCCCCCCCCGAGCCCTCCCTTCCTGTCGGCACGAGAAAGTTGCCGTACATTCACTCATTTAAACATTCACGCTCTCGCGTTTCGAGGCTGGCGCTGTGTGATCTACTGTGCAGGTTACCGAAGGTAACGGCGGTTCCTCACCGTCCGTGTGTGTGTGGTCTGCTTGCGCTGGTTTCCTCCAGAATCACCCACGGCAGCTTGGCATGATGGACCGCGAAGGTACCCTCCGGCTGGAGCGAGCAGAACTTGCAACCGTGGAAATCGACGAAGCTGGTTTGGGGAAGTAAAGATGTTGAAAGTCAGCCTTCAGCTCTTTGCAGTTCAGCCACGAATCCTAACATCTCAGTGCCAGCGTGAGCTCCGAAACGAACTAGCCTCTGTGTAACATGAATTTTGTATTCAGACCTCTGTCTGTATTTCCAGCCTACTTGCCTTAGTCGGGACACATCCCCACCAAACGTAAATGAATAGTGTTTCATTCATTAAACATGTATTAAGAGGTGACCACAGCTATTAAGGGGAACGTCTTAAACAGACAGACAGATGGTGGAGGAGAGAGAGAACCATCTCACCTGTTCAGATGCATCTCAGATGGGTTCTGTTCTGGTTCAGCCCTGACAGCAACTGCATTTTCTTTCTTTTTTTCAGAGAAGGAGGGGGGTGTCTCTCCCCCCTCCTTCTCCCCCCCTGTCTCCCCCTCCTCCACGCTCCTTCCCTCCCCCTCCCTAAGCCCCCCCTATCGTGAGCCGCCCTCCCCTTCCTGTCGGCACGAGACAGTTGCCGTACATTACTCATTTAAACATTCACGTCTCGCTGTCGAGGCTGCGCTGTGTGATTACTGTGCAGGTTACCAAGGTAACGGCGGTTCCTCCCTCCGTGTGTGTGTGTCTGCTTGCGTGTTTCCCTCCAGAATCACCACCACGGCAGCTTGCATGATGGACCTGCGAAGGTACCCCCTGGACGAGCAGAACTGCACCCTGGAAATCGAAAGCTGTAGGTAGACCCGACGCTGCTGCTCACACCCTCCCCTCCAGCCCTCTCTGTAGACTGAAGTATCCTGTAACCCCCCTTTACACACACACACACGCACCACACACACACACACACACCCTCCCCTCCAGCCCTCTCTGTAGACTGAAGTATCCTGTAACCCCCCTCACCCACCCCATACACACACACACGCACCACACACACACACACCACACACACACACACACACGCATTACACACACACTCACACCATATACACACACACCTTATCCCACAACACAACACACACTCCACACACACACACCACAGAGAGTGAGAGGAAAATCATATTCAGTCACAAACAGACATGCAAATATTACACACACACCACACATACACACAAACACACCCATCACACCAGACACAACCAAACCACACCACACACCACATACACACACACCACACACACACAACAACACCCTCACAACACAATTGGCACACATAGACTCACCCACCCACACACACACACCACACACACCACACACACACACACACCACACACACACCCCCACACACCCACACCCACACCCCACATAATCAACACAGCACTGGGGCTCTTCAAGGGTTGCTGCATGAATGCCAACCTGGCACTCCCACTGGTCAGCTTGTCTAAGACACAGCCAGATACTACCTTTGATTACACGTCTATCTTCACGACTCTATTTTAAACGGAATCCATATTCTGGTCAGAACACAGACTTTTACTGTTTAAATCTGCACTGTTTTCCCCTTGATATACACATAAGAAGGACATAGGATTGCACCCACGTTGTTGGATGTTGGTAACTTCCTTTGGGCAGACAGTGTGATCTCCCTACATGGAGGTGTGAGGACCAGAACTGCAGAAGTTTGGGCCCCCCAAAACTCCTCAGTGCTTTTGAAGCAGCACATCCGGCGCTTTTAAACGTATGGATTTCTGACGGCAGCTGTTTGGCAGCGTTATCGGCCTCCGAGTCGGGGGGGGGGTGCGTGTCATTCCTTATAGACGCCTTAACTTCAAGGGCTAATGACACCATCGACGTGTGGCCGCTGAAATGTAACAAAACACTTCAACGTGGCTCGATGTATTCAAGAATCTTGGTTCCAGCCCAGGCAGCCAAGCCTGTCATCCAGTCGCTAATGGAGACCAGCGCTGTCTCTCTCCTCACGTCTTCACCGCCATCTGGAGCTACAGGATGGCTCCAGCCAAGCACACACATGCTAGGTCAATAGAAACCACGGCCGCATGTCCCTGATTGGTCGTTGATGTCCAGTATTTCCTTCTGCCGCCGGCCAATGGGCCCGTTCGCTAGTCGCTAAATACCACCAGGGTTTGCCTTCGATGGAACGACGGCCATTTTCACCACTATTAGTCATTTTCGTATTTGCGGTGGTCTAAATATCTGGTTCTGTTTCGGCAATAATGGAGAGGAAATGAAACCATTTCTGGATGACTGGCACCGGTGAAGACGCTGAAGGGAGGCAGAATGTGTTGGCGAGAAGGTGTCTCAGTGGCCCCTGCTGTATCATAGATTAAGGACCAGGCAACGGGGGTAATGCACATAGTTCCATCACCTCCCGCTTCAGGGAGAGATTAAAACGGGATGAATCCTGTGTGGAGTATGGCTCTTGACAAGCTTCTGGCCGGGACAGGGGCGGCAGCGAAGAGGCAGTTAAATGTGAAATACAGTACAGGCACGAACATGGTGGATCCAGTGCAGGGTGAGAGAGTGCGAGGTAGCCTATCGCTTGAACCGCACTACATAAATCTGCCTTAGAGGTCACACTCTGACGGCCGTGTCTTCCAAGCATGGAGAGTGGACTCTTCGCAGCGCCTCCCTCGAGTCTGAAACGCAGCAACCTGACGGCAGGATGAGACAAACAGCAGCAGCCTGTCCTGACACAGTGTCCTTCTGCTTTAATGTGACCAGGACTGAACCTTGCTCTTAATCATTTCTCCCTCCATCTCTCCACCCGTCCTTCTCTGCCTCCCATCCCCTGTCCGTCTCCATCTTTCCTCTATCCATCCCTCCTTACCACTCTTCCTCTCCTCATCCCCTCTCCTTCTCCTCATCCCTTCCTCCCTCCATCCCCCCTCCCTCTTTACCACCCTCCTTCTCCTCATCCCTCCCCCCCTCCACCCCCCTCCATCTCCTCATCCCTCCATTCCTCATCCCTCCGTACCACCCTCCTTCTCCTCATCCGTCCTTCCCTCTCCTCCACTCGCCCCTCCCTGCCCCCTCCCCTCAAACAGATGGGTACACGACAGACGACATCGTGTTCTTCTGGCAGGGAGGTGACACGGCCGTGACAGGAGTAGACAAGCTGGAGCTTCCTCAGTTCTCCATCGTGGAGCTGCGTCTGGTGTCCAGGGAGGTGAGGTTCACCACAGGTAAGAATGGCCACCAGCACCGGGGGCTGAGCTGAACTGAAATGTCCAAATCACTGAGTTGTAGAGTGGCGTTTGCAGCTTGGTTGATATGAATGGAGATGCATAACGAGGATCTTTGTGACATGTCTGGAACTGTAATGTCGACCTTTTGGTCCGAACCTCCACTTTGGAAAGTGGTTTGCTTCCTCTTCATAAAGAGTTCTGGAAGGTTCATTTTCAGACTGTAATATTCCATAGAATCATAAGATATAGAGATTCAGCTTTGGCAAAGGTGTTGAATTGCATCGGTATAAGCTGAATGTAATAGGGCCTTGCAGCTCATATCAAGGTTTATGGATATCCAGCTAATATCAAGGTTCTTCCTTCTCATTAATAGCTTATTGGTGCTGCACTTTCAGTAATCAATAAATACAATGTCCAAACTTCAACCCATTTAGAGAAGCCATCTGTATGAGATAATAACAGTAATTACATTATTGATTAGCCTAACAGATTTGTTCATCCATTACTCTATCAAAGCAACTTGCTGTCCGAGGGGTTGGTTGAACCTGGGACTATTTGATCTGCATGCGATTTCTCTAACCGCCGAGCTCCACCCACAGTAGAGGTAGCTATGGTCTCAGCTGCCAGGTATTGGACATCTGGTTTTCCTGCCCTGGCTTAACGTAGCGTTAACACGGTCTCCCATACGCACCTTTTAAATCCCCTTTAGGTGATGTTTAGAGGACAGAGAAAGTGCTAAACAGAGAAAAACACAGCAGCTTTCCGTGACTATTCTCCGAGGGATGCTGTGGAGGCCTGCAGAGATGGGGGGGTTGCAGAAAAATTTGCCGTGTTTGCCTCTTTCTGCCATGTTTAATTGGAATCGAACTCTTCCCTGGAAAGGAATCCATTGCTTTGGGGAAATTAAGTGCTCCGTCTGAACAAATGAAGAAATGACTACCCTGCGCATTGTCAAAGTGCAGACTTTGGAACTCATAACTTGTGCCAGATTCTTTTCTCCGCTTTTTTTCCATCTCCCCTTCCTCGTTTTCTCTCGTTTTCACTGATGTGGTTTTCTCTCTCTCTTTCTCTCTCTTACTCTTTGTCTTCCTTTTTTGTCTCTCTCTTTCTGTCTCTCTCCCTCTCTCTCTCTCTCTCTCTCTCCCTCTCTCTTTCTCTATCTCTCCCTCTCTCTCTGCCCTCCTTCCTCTTCCTTTCTCCTTGTGTAAAAGGGTCCTACCCCAGGCTATCGCTGAGTTTCAGGATAAAGAGGAACATCGGTTACTTCATCCTGCAGACCTACATGCCCTCCATCCTGATCACCATCCTGTCCTGGGTGTCCTTCTGGATCAACTACGACGCCTCCGCCGCGGCACTGTGCCGCAACGGAAGAGCACAGGATCAATCACTTAGTACACGGTCAGACGACCAGAACGCAAACAGCTGACGGGTAACGAGTAGATAGACAGTACGACAGATAGTATATGATGCTGTGTATAGCGATTAATCTCATACTGCACGCCGTGGATAGTGCTACAACTAAACTCGACACGCCACTCACATCGACCGAAAAGATCCTACCTTCCGTGTGATCGCAATATGCCACAGATACGATGCTATACCTTCAGCGTCATTGGAATAAAATACAGATAGTGAAACACCACACCAGCACCCGCCAGAGGAGGTCAACCGGAGCGCTACGCGCGAGTCGCCCTAGGTGAGCCACCGCCGCCGCCGCCACCTCGCGCAGCGTTCACGCCGTCCACAGCGGGCGTGGCCTGCTCTTGCTCCCCGCGCAAGGTTGCCATATCCTTGCCTGGTGACTTGTGCTATTGCGGTACGGCGTTGTTAAAACTGCTGGCTGCACAGTACAACTCCCCCAACGGTGGCCCCGCGCCGATCGAGGACATCTTGCGCTGTCGCGAATGATTAGAGCTGTCAAAGTAGCGGATCATGGAACGGCATTAATCACATGGTTTTCCTATAATTAGTCATTGATTGATGGCTTTTTTTTAGTTGTCGTTTTTTATCCTCCTCAAATGTGCCCCTAATTGAAAGCGTCTTCAGTTCAAGACCATATTGACATGTCCGTTGAGTCGCTTAGGTCAGAAAGCTGGTTAAATATAAATAAACGATTATCCAAATTCAGTTTTGTAGATCTTGAATAATATCTGACCGATGAGATTCAAGTGTCTATGTCTAACTCTGGCATGAGTATGTATGGGTTTATGCACGTCAGCATAACGTACCAATCAAATAACCGTCTCCTGTTGATTTAATGGCCATCCTCTGTCCTTTTTCAGGTGTCACCACGGTGCTCACCATGACTACAATTAACACCCACCTTAGGGAGACCCTCCCAAAGATCCCATATGTGAAAGCCATCGATGTCTACCTCATGGGCTGTTTTGTGTTTGTGTTCCTGGCGTTGCTGGAATATGCCTTTGTTAATTACGTGTTCTTTGGAAGAGGCCCACAGCAGCAGAAGAAAATCAACGACAGGATAAACAAAGTTAACAACGAGCGTCCGAGATACGAAGAGAAGCGCCTAAGGGAACAGGTTTGCATCCCCTCGTCTCCTCCCTCCTCCCTCGCCTCCTCCCTCGCTTCCTCCCTCCTCCCTCGCCTCCTCCCTCCTCCTCTCGTCTCCTCCCTCGCTTCCTCCCTCGCCTCCTCCCTCCTCCTCTCGTCTCCTCCCTCCTCCCTCGCTTTCTCTTCGCGTCGCCCACAGCCAAACTGTCAAAAAACCGTCGCTTTTGTTCGTCTTTTGTTGTTGTGTTTTTGTTGTTGTTGTTTTTGCTTAAAGACGTTTTCTTTTCTTTTTTTTGCCAAGACAAATTTTTACTTCGGTAAAGACTCTGGCAAGCTATTTCCCCCAAGTCAAGCATTGGATAGCCTACTGGTGGCACCTTTCCATTATATACGCATGCAGTGACCATCCTGCATTGCTGTTGTTCAAGCCCTGCCTTCCTGCTTTGTAGCAAACGTAGTCTTTCTTCAGAAAGGGACGAGCTCTACAACCTCAGGATTTGTGTGAAACACTTTCATTCTCCAATCAGGGTGTTGTCTATGTTCATGCGGTGGGCTTAATTCTGACTCCTAACCTTGACATGGGAGTGGCATTTTACAACCGTTTGTTAGCTTCCATTGAAATTGGCGGGCTGGCGGAAGGTTGGAGAGAAATATTTGCTTGGGAATCAATGAGTTAAGGCTTTATAACAGCTAGACTGAAGTTCCTTGTCTGTGTCAAAAATCTGACATGCCATGCTGATGCTAAGTTGTCCTTGTCAACCATTTGTTTTATGCATTCTGTATTTTTAGAAAATGTGCTTAATTGTCAGTGTTTTAGAGGCGTTTTTAACGTTCTCTTCGCTTTTTTTCCCCCGTTGCTAGGACTCCATATCCGCTCCGTTTCAAACCAACACCCTCAGGTCATACACACAGCGAAGAAATCTGTATCTCGAGGAACAAAGAAAAGTTGGGGTACGTGCATTTCGAAATCATCAACTTTGTGCCGCGTCGCAGCGGTTTCATGGAGGTCTGATAGCGAGATTGATAAGTGACGCAATTCATTTGTCTACTGACTCAACAGCGAGAAAGAAATGCAATCGTCTTTAAGATCCAAATGTTGGAAAGTGAATAATTAAGACATATTTTGAAAGAAAGACATGTAGAAATGACGCTTCATACCATCATTACATTTGCTTTAGCTTGGATGATAAAAGCTGTGAATGCCAAGCAGTAAGATACAGTTCTTAAGCAGACAGGAAGGGAAGGGGGAAGTGACATCACGATCCGTCCGTCACCAACACCTCTTCTCTCTCTCTCTCTCTGATAGGTGGACGCGTACGGGAACATCCTGCTCACCACGCTGGAGATGAACAACGAGGTGATGCCGTCCGACGTGGGCAGCAGTGTCAGCGACTCGCGGAACTCCGTCATGTCCTTCGACAGTTCAGGGGTGCAATTCAGGAAGCCCATGGCCCCTCGAGACGGCTTCAGCCACCACTCCCTGGACCGCGGGGCTGTGCGCACCCGGGCTAACTGTCGCCTACGACGACGCTCCTCCAAGCTCAAGCTGAAGATCCCTAACCTGTCTGATGTCAGCACCATTGACAAGTGGTCCCGGGTCATTTTCCCCATAACCTTTGGATTTTTCAACCTAATCTACTGGTTGTACTACGTGAATTGATGTGCACCCTTCTAGGAATCATGGGCCATATTTTGAGAGCACATTAAATTGGCTTTGATACGGTTGGAAAATATGTATACACATATACAAGTTGATACATATGTATATGCATATTTCTATATATTATATTTATATATACACATGTGTGTGTGTGTGTAAATCTGAAGAACCTTTCTCCTGTACAAAGTATTAATAGAATGACTTGAATGTTTAAGAATAATTCAGAGAGAAACTTTTCAAGCCTCCGAACCTCCCTTTTCATCCAGAAACACCTGAACACTGACTGAACCCATGGGAGGAGGGGGGAGGAGGAGGAGGAGGGGGGGGATTTTGGAACTAAAAGACTGCATGATATTTTTGCTAAAAACGAAAAGAGAAAAAAAAAAGCGAAAGCTGTCGAGGGTCAAGATGCGGGAGGCTCCTCCCCTTTGTACGGATCCTCGTTCGTAACCGGCGTCCTCTACAGCAGCGTCTGACATCAGAGGAGGCTTGTGTTGGACAGCCCACCCTCCCCCTCCCCCGCCCTGATCTCCAGCTTTTCCTACCATCTCCCCTGGATAAACATGCACAGAATGATCCAGTTCTACACTGTACAGCAACCTGGGTTGGATATAGATTATAGTGAGTAGAATGTCATTTGTTATAACGGATTATTCAGCTCTTATGATATATCTCAACACACCGACACACACACCAAACACCCCCCCACACATCCACCTCTACACAACTCATCATCACCGAGGTGAGAACCGAAACGTATCTACGTCTAGAGACGAGCGTCCCGCTTCCTTGGCCTTGAACTGCGTCTCTTTGATTGTCGTAGGGTCCGGGGCGTACTGGACTGAAACGACGATAACTGCTCGTAGGGTATCTGGTAGCCTAGTAGATCAAGAGAAGACAGATAGGAGAATGATCCAGCGATGAGTATGCTCAGATCATCGATCGGAGTGTGGGTTATACGTGCAGGTTGTGTCGGCTGTAGGAGAGGCGGGGGGGAGAGGGAGATGTGTACAGTTTTCGGTTTAGAAGAGAAGAGAGAGAAAGATGATTTATGTAGGTGGTTATTATTTTGTCTTGAAAAATACTGTGCTGTTGGAGAGTGCCACTTGAACATGTTCTAGAGCTAGTGCAGTATTAGATAAAAGAGTCACAGGTTCGCATTATTCAGTTTGATTGTTAGAAAAATAGACATATACTGTACATTTAGTCATTACATTCACTATCCACATGGACATAGTTGGCAAATATTACACTGTTTTTCTACCTTCTTTCTTGTGGTGAGCTTGCTCTGTAGATACAGTATTCATTGGCATCATATCCAGCTTTTGTGTTCTGTAAAGGAACAGGGGTTACGAAGGGATTTGAAGTTATTACACTGTGTGGGGGGGGGCGGGGGGCGTGAAATAATGTTGTGTATTTAAAACGGAAGAATAACTTAGTTTGGTATTGACACATATCAGTCTGTAGTTTGAGCTGTCGTCATGGGTGTTGCGTTGCGTACGCGCCTGGTGGGGTTTTCACCCTCACAAACCAGGCGACAGACCTTGCGGCTCTTGTCGATTTTAGAACGTGCCCGTCTCAAAACGCATTCGGCATGTCTTCGGTCGATCCCACGGGAAGCGCGTCTGTGGGCGTGGCGTGGCAGCGGGGCCCCTGTTCCTCCCTCTCTCTCTAACTCTGGAAGCACCGCAGACCAGCCCGTTCCTCTGCTGTTTCTGTTTTAAACGTGTAATCCCAAAGAACAGTAGCATCAGCATCGGCAGGAAAAATGTCGTTTCTGGTAGGTCAAAACAAAACGTGAGATAAATAGCCATGAACCGAAGTGACAACCAAAAGGCCTATAATCCATATTCATCGTCGTGCTCTGAAACATGCTTCAATACCTGTCCTTACGTCTACTCAGATGTCATGTGTCCATTCCAGTCAGTGTCATGCCTTACCTGCCTATCATGACTAAACGGGTCAAAGTAAGGTTTCAAACAGTATAGTTGAAGATGCTCTTTATTTCATCCCTAATTCTGCTCAATAGCGTTCGTCTGTTCAGAAACGGGCTTTTTTTTTTGGTAAGGCCACCCTTGCATTGTTTTTGATTCAGTCACAGAACCGTCGAAAAGTACCGTGGAAACACTGTTGAAAACAGAAGCTGCTTGGCTTGCCTGCTAACGACACGAAACGGAGAGAGTTGGACGGAGCTGGACAGCGTAGCAGACGTGTGATAGCAGTCTGAGAAACACGTCTCTGGAAACAGATGGAGGAGATGGACACTGAGAAAGAGGGGGAGAGACTGACGGAGAGATGGGGAAGGAGAGGAGACAAGGGAGATGGAGGAGGAGAGGGAGATGGAGTGGGAGAGATGAGGGGCCCTGTGGACATCGCAGAGAAGATGAGGGCATGTTGGGGGTGTCGACACTCATCTCACTGAGGGTTCCCCTGAGTTGCCCCATCCTCTCTCTCTCTCTGCCCGTCCTCTTTCTCTCCCCCCATCCTCTCTCCCTCCATCCCGTCCTCTTTCCCTCCCCCCATCCTCTTTCCCTCCCCCTATCCTCTCTCCCTCCACCCCATCCTCTTTCCCTCCCCCCGTCCTCTTCCCCTCCCCCCATCCTCTCTCCCTCCACCCCATCCTCTTTCCCTCCCCCTGTCCTCTTTCCCTCCCCCCATCCTCTCTCCCTCCCCCCGTCCTGCAGCCCAGGGGCAGGCAGGCGAGTCTGGGCTGTGACTGGGAGGGCTCCCATGGACCCACGCAAGCCTGGAGGCCTGCTCCTTCAGATGAGGGTGAGAGGGGGAGAGGGAGGGAGGGACAGAGAAGTGCTAAGGACAGAAGTAGTGAAGGAACAGAGTGCCGCACAGGCATGGGACGAGGAGGGGAAGGGCATCGTTGAGGATCGTGTGAGGATGAAATGACTGGCCTATGATAAGAGGAGAGAGCTGAAATGAGATGCCGAAAGCTGGGGAGAGAAGAGGGAGGGAGGGAGGGAGCAAGGGCTCTGAATGTTTCCATCGAAATGTTACATCTCTGGAAGTAGGGTAAACTGTCCTGGATGCGTGGCATTTGTTCAACTCGCTAAAGCATTTTATTGCGGGCCTGTGATGTACAGATAGCTTTTTCTATAGTGGAATGTTGAGGACTGAACCAGACAACAACTCATGGTGAACACAGACTAGAGACAAATACCCAGAATGTTCGAAAAGATAGAACGTAACGTAGAATAGCCTGGAGGGGGGGGGAAGACTGTTGACGTTATGCGATTTTGCGTTGTGTTTAAAAGGAATTGGTTGGTTATGTGACTATGTTGATTTGTGTGTCGCAAGAAATCAAGAGTAGCTGAAGATTTGACCATCATAAACATGATATAACTTCTTTTCCTCGTGGCAAATGACCTCTTGGTAGCCTTAAATAGGCCTTAGGTAGATGGTTGAAGATATAGATATCTATCTATAGATATATAGATCTAGATATATAGATCTATATATCTAGATCTATAGATCTATATATATCCACACACACCAGTCCATGTAAACTATTATAAATGATTATTAAAAGATGAATACCTTTATGCACAGAGCCTCTGTATGAAGTTGAGATGAAGTCCCTTTTTTACCCTAAAATTGAGAATATTCCCCTAGCAGAGTAAACAGGGTTGGCAGTTGCGAGGCGGTAGGTTGGTTTTCACCCCAAACCCACTGGTTCTGTGTGTGTATTTCTTCATTTATTGACCATTTATTACAGTTGACATCTTTTTTTCCCTACCGTTTAAATAGAAAAAACTATTATATGCAAACGGTTCATAAAAGCATATAAATTATAGCTGTTATGTGTTACCAAACTTTAGCTTCAAACACTGTGTAAATAAAAAGGCTCACTTGGGTGCTAAATGAAAGTTAGCTATATGGGAAATGTCCGAAAGACTACTGTGTAATAGCGTTGGGTGCACTCGGTGTACTTCGTAGTAACTCGTGGGTTCGTGAAAGCTCTGATCTCTGATGTATGCCATGTTTAGGAAGTAATCATGAACAAATGACAGCTCGCGCATTATCGCTCATTATCAAGACTTCTGTTTATTGGTTGGAGCGCACGAGAGGGCGAGGGCCGCTGTGCGTCGGGCTTAACAACGCCCCCAAACGGTATCTGTGCTATTATCACGGTATAGCACTCTGTCGTGCCTTACTGCTTTCATGTACCGTTTCTCTCTCTCTCTCTCTCTCTCTCTCTCTCTCTCTCTCTCTCTCAAGAGCCACAACCCAGTGCCCTGCACAGCTTTTCAAAGTAAACGCTCGCTCACCGAGTACCGTTCTTGTTTGAGACGCACGCGTGAACATAATGTAGGGGTGGCAACTAATGTGTAATGGTCCGAACGGATCCATCAGACACCGCTGCAACAAGGCATCATGTAGCAGTTCATTTACTGCCACCAGTCTAGAAGTCGAGCCAGTTTGATTTCCCCTCTCTCGTGAATCGATCACCGTAATTAGAATTTTAGTGGTTGGAAGAATCATTTATAAGTTGACTGATAATTAGATATTTGATTATACATTTAAGATTCAGGCAGGCGATTTGTGGCAGGAAAGACTGGACTAAAAGCATATCTTCACACAATGCAGTGACTCCGCTTAGAGCTTGTTGTTCAGTTCGGCTTGACCAGCCTAACTGAACCAAGAGAGAACCCAATATCGCAGAACCGACTATATGAACAAGAACAAAACCGCAGCTATGAGCTTATTCTGGTTCCCTATGATCAGGTTGTCTTATCCATGGGAATGCTATACACATTTTGATATACATATCTTGAATACAGTTTTATTTATATTTTATTTTTTAAATATGTACGTATTTAGTTGCTTTATGGGGTTTGTGCAATTTCAATACGTCCAAGTAAAGTTAATGGGCTGCTAGGTTTGTACCATAATTGCTTTCTGTTTTTAAATGCTTTATTGCATTTAGAGCGTCTATTAAATGTTTGCAGTGGATTCTTATAAGTCATCTAATTTAAAGCCCATATCCACCATATGTGCTCGTTGGACAAGATGTAACATTCATCTCAAAAGCTGTGCAGAAATCCTTTTTGTTTGAGGAATCATTTTGACCGTGCCAAGAGTAAAACTACGTTTTCATTTGACACGTTTTGGACGCACTCATCTAAACGGAGTGGAGGAGGTGATAAAAAAAACTGTTGAACTGATTTCAATGTGAATTTTCTTGCCTCTTGTGTATATGTGTAATTACATGTGAATTGTACTGTAAATATGATATCTTTCACTTACAATTTCTTAATGCATGAACAAAAACAGGGCAGTACGTTATAGCAGCTAACCTTACTGCTGTTAGCATGGAACGCTTCTATAGCATTGACAACCTTCTGCAAACAAAACCTCGAAAACATTGAAAAAGAAGAGAAGATATAGGTTTTGTTTTGCATGACCTGAGTTTCAAAAAGGTTTATTTTCTTATTTTTCTATTCCACACTGTACACTTGCAGTGTCATCCTCACAGCCCGGACTACAATGCCCCGTGTTTACATGTTGTGGTTTGCAACGTTTTACAACCAGCTAGACAAAACCTTGTAAAACGAACTCTACGTAAAACTGCAGACAAAACCGAGAACACAAATAATAACAATGACAAAAACTAGACAATGTACATTGTATGATTCACGGCAATCATGAATATGTACCTTACCATTCAACTCACCTACTGTAAATCTCATACGATTGAATAAACGCACCCCGTAGGTTTACATTGTGTAGTGTTATCAGGTTTATCGATCAACATCAGTCACCTTCTAACTAGAGATCAAACAGGAGATGCTTATTCAAAAGCATCTGAATTCAAGCCATGAGATTGCACACTGAGTGTTCCGTGCGTTTCCTACTTAAATGAGTTGCCTCTGGACTGGGGGGGGGGGTCAGGGGCCGGGGGTCGGGGGTCAGGGGTCGGGGGGCTAAAGGGTCGGTTGTTCATTTTGAAGATCCTTGCAGAAGGGTATGCTGACTCAATTATACATCAGTATACCTCCCTCTATCAAGAAGCCTTTAGCAGGAAACAGAACTAAAATCAACTCATAACTTACAGAAACATAACACTGGAAAAAGAAAAAAAATGGAGAAAAAAAAGAATAGAAAAATTGGCACGACCTCTCAAAGCCAACGACCCATAACTATTTTGAAGTATCAACAAGTCAATGATTTTCCTTATTTTCATTCGTGTTTTTGCTGTATTTGTTGCATTTCGTTATGGATTCTTCTTACTGTTGTTGTCGTTGTTTTTCCATATAAAAGAAATGTAATTCTTCTGATCACCGGGAAGTGAAATGCATTTGGTTTTGTACTGTTCTTGTTTCGTTCACATTGGGCGCATTCTTTGGATTCCGTTATTCAATGAAGTGATTTCATTTCGGGTATGAGTTGTACTCATGAAATCAGCTTTTGTATAGTATGAAGTATTTCCTTTTCTGTCAGTGCAAATTAATGTTATTGTGTCAATCAGCTTTTTAAGGTGTTTGAGCAAAACGTGTTTTTTTACAAATACAAGGTGTTCAATTATGTGGTATAAAAGGGTTATCATTCAAACAACTGACTTTTTACAAATAAAGGCTTATACAGTAAAGAATCCGATTTTCTTTTCGTTTGCCCTTTGAGGATTCATCTATTGTTTCATTGATGGTTTTATGAATTTGGTTTAACATGTTAGTCCCCAAAAGGTAAATATGAAACTGTTCTGCACAAGCAAATGGAACAAAGGAAAAAAGTTTTATTCCGTTGCGAGTCTAAGATGCTGTGGGTGGTCTACGATACTAGTTAGTGTCTGGCTTTTGACAGGGGATGTTGGATTACGAATGCAGCCATAGAAACGAAATTAAGTCACAGACAATGTGTGTCTTCTTGTTGCTGAATTGGATTTGATCAAGATACATTGCGGATTCATGAGAGTATACCTCCGTTCCTGTTGTATTTCCTGAATAAAGACACTAAGTGAGTCCAGCTGAGAGATGTTGTACCACTGATTCAAACCAATCCTCTTGGACGTTTCCATCTCAACCCTGGTTTAGATTTAGAACAAGGTGTTGGAAAGGCCAGTTGGGCCAGTTCTCCAAGGGCCCCATCGATGTCTTGGGTAGACTTGGTGAGGGTCTTCAGTGAAGAGGTCGTAATGTGAAGAGGGTTCAGCCAGAGTTGGTTTGGGGCAGGATGTAAAGATGGCTGACAGGAGGGGGCAGTTGGATTGGGGCAGGATGTAAAGATGGCTGACAGGAGGGGGCAGTTGGATTGGGGCAGGATGTAAAGGTGGCTGACGGGAGGGGGCAGTTGGATTGGGGCAGGATGTAAAGATGGTCGTGATATTTGAACTTGAGGGCTCCAGTGTTGTCATGTGTGATTCCTACCTGACATCTGTGGGGACAAGAGATGACAAATGAAGCAACTGCAAACCTTCACGTCTTGGGCCGACTTTTCTTCTTTTTTTTTTTGCTGTTCTCTCTCTCTCTCTCTGTCTTTTCCTTTCTACGATAAACTTTTGGAAACGGCCCCAGTGGAGGCGAAACACTCAAGCCTGGAGTGCATTGCTCTGTTAGTGAGATGGATGCAGAAACCATTGAAGTAGATCGGCAAAAATGTGCCCTCCATTTCCTTGTTCTATTGTCAGCACTCCATATAAAAACATGAAATATTGAAAGGGTGCATTAACGTGGTCAAGAAAAAGGGGGGAAAAACAAGATCAGGAAATGGTTAAAAAGTTGAGCATGTGTTTGCTTCATGCTGTATTATGCTTCCTACTACTGGGGGGGGGATTTGAACACCAGCTACTAACGCTAAACTGAAGACTGCTCAGAGTGTAACCTCAGATTTTTTTTTAAACAATGTTAAGGGAAAACAGCAAGTAATCCGCTAATACTATGGGCCTGATGGTACAATAAAGTCATGCAATGCTGTTTGAACTACACTGTAAATACAAGCGTGGCTCTCGCTACTCTGCACTTTAGAAAAGCGACACAACATCCTCTCTGTGTATAACTCATGTCGACGTTTCTTTGGTGTCCTTTTGAGTTGACTTATAAATAGACGAGGAAAAACTGCTCCTGGGAATCAGATGGGTTAGATGTATTCCAGCCTTCTGAAGGAGTATTCCTGTTTATCTGGAATATACTGGAGTGAGAAAATAACCGCAACACCAGAGATACTCAAAGATATGGGCGCTGGATATTAGTTTTAACACAAACATTCGGAATCAAAGCAATTTCCTGAGAGACACATTACCGTGTTGATATGGAAATGGACTTGTCTTGCGATGCAAAAATAGAAAAGTCCCTGTTGCTTTTTCATTCAGAGTTTCTGTTCCAAATACAGCCCAGGTGTTTTCACCTCTCTAGAGAGACGGTCACTTTGCACTAGGATGTCCGTTCAGGGTTTTTTTCTATTTTCAAGATGTCTGTCCATGTTTTCGCCTGCGCGGCTCTTGTTTTGGGGTTGAGGAGAGAGTGAAGAGAGGAGTGGGAGTGAGACTGAATGCGTCTAATGAAATATTAAGACACAGCTCTTTTATCCATACAATGTGTCCAATGCTGCCCTGCTGAAATCTATTTATTTCACTCTCATCTATCTCCCCCACTCCCTCGTTCTCTCTCCCCCACTCCCTCGTGGCCGTGCGTTTTCTCTGTCTGCCCCCACTCCCTCGTGGTCCCTCCGCCACTCCCGTCGTTCTGGCGTCGTGCCCCGACATCGCGCGGCTCGTCTCGCCCCACGACGCTTGACTTCTCTCTGCCGCAGCTTTCCCTCGCTCTCTCCGCGGCCACTCCCGTTGTGGCTCGCCCCCACGGACGCTGTGCTTCTGCTCTCCCCCGAGCGTCCTTCGCTCTCTCCCCCACCAGCGGCTTGACTCGTGTCTCTCTCCCCACGGTCCGCTCGGCTCGGTCGTCGCGCCCACGGTTCGCATTGCGTCGTGCTTCTCCCCCGAAACTCCCTCATGCTCTCTGCGGCCGACTGCGCGTTGGCTCCTCTTCTCCGCCACTCGCCGGTGCTCGGCTCTCTGTGCCCCCACTCGCTTGGCTCAGCTTTCCGGCCCACCTCCATCGCTCTCTCCCCCACTCCATCTTCTCTGGCTTGGCCGCGCCAGCTCGCTCGGGTCTCTCGCCGCGCGAGGTCTGCTCACTCTCTCCCCCACTCCTTCGCTCTCTCTCCCCCACTCCCCCTGCAGCTCCAGCTCACCCGCTTCTTTGTTCTATCTCACTCTCTCTCTCTCGATTACTCTCTCACTCTCCCCTCCCGCTGTCGTCTCATGTTTCACTCGTCTATTACTGTCGCTCTTGCTTTCTTCTGTTATTCCCGCTCCCGCTCTGTTCTCTGGCTTCTTCACCCTGCCTCCTTCAGTTTCTCACTCTTGTTCCGTCCTCTCTTTCTTCCCTGTCCTTTTCTCCCCTGCTCTCCCTCTCTATCTCTTTCTCTCTCATCCTGTCTTCCTTATTTATTCAGCACATAGAACGAGGCCCCCACAAATGTCAGACGTTGAATCACAGAGATGGTTAAACAGCAGTTCTCAATGTTTCAGCTGCTCTTGTTTCAGCATCCTTTAAAGGACTACTCGGATTCCGGTGAAAACAATATCCCATCCTTTAAAGGACTACTCTGATTTGGATATTGCTTTAATTGGAATCAGAGTAGTCCTTTAAAGGACTACTCTGATTCCAGTGAAAACAATATCCCATCCTTTAAAGGACTACTCGGATTCCGGTGAAAACAATATCCCATCCTTTAAAGGACTACTCTGATTCCAGTGAAAACAATATCCCATCCTTTAAAGGACTACTCGGATTCCAGTGAAAACAATATCCCATCCTTTAAAGGACTACTCGGATTCCGGTGAAAACAATATCCCATCCTTTAAAGGACTACTCTGATTCCAGTGAAAACAATATCCCATCCTTTAAAGGACTACTCTGATTCCAGTGAAAACAATATCCCATCCTTTAAAGGACTACTCGGATTCCGGTGAAAACAATATCCCATCCTTTAAAGGACTACTCTGATTCCAGTGAAAACAATATCCCATCCTTTAAAGGACTACTCGGATTCCAGTGAAAACAATATCCCATCCTTTAAAGGACTACTCTGATTCCAATTAAAGCAATATCCAATCCTTGCAGTTGACGGCAATACAGTGCGATAAGTACAGAGCTTGGGGGGGGGGGGGGGGCTGTGGAATTATTGTGAACATTAGTTGTTTTTTTTCATTTCCAAGCCCAGTGACGTTTCACGGTGGTGTTGGTGGCTGTGCGTCTTGTACCCTTGCACATGTGATTTGGCAGAGTACCCAGCCTATTTCCGTAAGTGGTATTTTCTGTGGCTGTAGGGACAGTGTGAAGTCACGTTAAATGTCTGGCCTGTTTTCCTCTGGCTGCCGATGATGGGAAGGCAGGGAGGAGGAGCGAAGGAGTGAGCCATGTTGAGGACAGAGGGGTGTTCTTGTCTATGTTGTTATCACTTATCTTCAGCTCCCCAAGGGGGCTTCCTCTGCTAAGATCCTGCAGGCAACAGCGCCCTCTGCTGGGAAACTTTGGAAACGACGGTGCTTGGCAAGCAATCATCCATCCAGACTACAAGAAACCTCCTAAACCAATCTTTGTCACCTAATCTGTGTTGACGTCTGGTGGACAAATCCATTAGGGGCCGACCTACTTACTGTCACCTGGGTTGTGGACTCCCAGGACAAGCTAGAACGGAGCCAACGTAATTTATCATTTCCCTAAACATTGACACTTAGTTGATTGTAATTTTAATAGACCATAAAAACCAGAGAGTGTAAAGAGAGCTGCTGGAAATATGAACGGGAGGGCTCCGGCCAGATTTAAGACCGTGTCACGGCTTCTGGAGGAGTGACAGGGATCGCCTTTAAAGGGCAAGATTAATGGAGAGACAGATGACAGGTCACAAGGATGGTTTTTACAGTCAAATGTATTTGACGTGTTGGAGCAGGTCAGTGTCTCTCATCAGCCGTGTCTGCAGCGCCTCCTGGTGGAGGGGATCCAGGGCAGCCTCAGGGCCAGCCTCCAGCGCTTCTTGGGGGGCAGGAATGCCAGGCGGGCCAGTCTCAGAGCCTCCCGCTGGGCCTGGGGGTGGAGCTGTGGTTGGGCCTCATGCTGGGCCTCATGCTGGGGCTGGGCCTGGAGCTGTGGTTGGGCTTCATGCTGGGGTTGGGGCTGGGGCTCATGCTGGGCCTGGGGTTGGGCCTCATGCTGGGCCTGGGCCTGCCTCCAGCGCTTCTTAGGGGGCAGGACCAGGGGGCACGGGGCTGGCTGAGCTGCTGGGAAGGGGCAGAGCTCGGCTGAGCCGCTCCTCTGGGGTCAAAACAAACGAGAGAGGATTCAGGAGATACTCTTGTGTGCTTCTGCATGAGGCGTTTTACACAGGCCACATGTTACTGGGAGGTCTGTAAAGAAGTCAGTGTCTGTGTGAATAGATAAAAACCCTGTCTGAGATCATCGTATACCTGTGAGTCACACCGAGGCGTCTGGGGGAGCCCTTCTTCCGCATCACCGTCACACCTCCTCCTCTTCAGAGTTGGCCCGTGTGGATGTTGCGTGTCCTGGAGGGTGGAGGAGGGATCCACGGGTAAGTGGGAGCCAAGGATGTGCTTGCTGGGCTGGGAGAGAGCAGCAACAGGCTGGGGCCTGCTCCAGAGGCCTTCTGGAGGGCCCTGATAGGGCCACAGGCTGGAGCAGCCTGGATCCTCAGAGCTCACAAGCTCACGCTTGACAGAACTGTTCATGAGATAGTGCTGGACCAGAGAGACAAGGTGGAGGTTTCAGTATAATACGTTCCTCCTATAAATGATGTATTTGGCAGGGTTGGAATGTTAAGTATTTCAATAACTTACCATTTTTTCATCCATCAAAAAGTATTTGTGGAATTTGTTGAATTTGTTGAAATGATTTGCCACTTGTGAAAGCTTTCCTAAGTTGTTTAATGTCTTGAGATGCCTTCCACTGTGCTTTGAAATAGTGTTTAACAGTTCTAGTGACAATTTTGGAATTATTGGAAAATCTCTCCATGGAAACCATGTTACTGGAACACTGTGACACACAATGACCAGAGACTTCAAACAGAATGACCTGACAATGACCAGCAATGTGAAGGTTCTAAAGCTTTTGACTGACTCTGATTTTGGTGAAAGTTGTCAGCTTAGTAAAGGAGTTGTATCATCTATAGATTAGTTGTTTATTTAAATTGGGGATCAATATTTTCTCAACACATTGAATTATTATTGTCCTAATAATGCCTGGGGCTTCAATTATACTGTGATATCAAACTATTCACTGCTACCAGGGACACCTTATCATCTGTTGACCTTGTTGCTCATGTCCTGCTCCAGCACAATCACTTCCTGGGTTTCTCCTCGAAAGAGGAGGAGCTAGTGGTAGTATCGCTACAGCAGCAGACACAATGGAGGTCTTCATCCAAGCTGTCAATGATTAACTCGCACAGTCACATGTTCGTTTGATTTGGTCAGGTGTATGTTTTTAGTCAGGCTTGATAAGGGATTTTTCAGTGTCGCCGTGCTTCAGCTGGATGTCTCTCTACTTGTACACCCTGAGATGGTGGTATGCCCTTCCTACATCCATGTGCTGTAGACGCTGTCGATCTATCACTCACCTGACCCAGCGATCCACCCACCCACCACACCCACCCAATCCCCATCTCCCCCCCCCTCCCATCGACCCCCATCCTCCCCCCTCATGGTCCTCTCCAGGCCCCTCTGAAATTGCCAACTGTGGCACAATAGTCAACCACCACCGCCGCACAAACCCCCCCATCATTCATCTCACCGCACCATTATTAATCTTCTTGGTATTCACCTTCTTCGTAATCAACAGTTAATTAATCGCAGGTAGTCAGTTGCTCCTGGCACTACCCCGGGCGAGGCGGGTCGCGGGAGACTCAGCACAGATACCGTTTGGGGGCGTTGTTAAGCCCGACGCACAGCGGCCCTCGCCCTCTCGTGCGCTCCAACCAATAAACAGAAGTCTTGATAATGAGCGATAATGCGCGAGCTGTCATTTGTTCATGATTACTTCCTAAACATGGCATACATCAGAGATCAGAGCTTTCACGAACCCACGAGTTACTACGAAGTACACCGAGTGCACCCAACGCTATTACACAGTAGTCTTTCGGACATTTCCCATATAGCTAATCCCTTTGCCAGATTAGCCAAAGTGAGGCGGGGTTTTATTTACAACGGTTTGAAAGTGTAACGTTTGGGTGGGTGGGGTCCGGGGCAGCAGTCTGCAGCAGTCTGCAGCAGTCTGCAGCAGTCTGCAGCAGCTGGGCAGCGGAGGGTCAGGTGAGCCGTGCGTTGGGCTCGCACACCTCTGCAGGGCTGGCGACAGACGGGGTACATCACATTCAATACAGTCCTCCTGCCAGAAGCCTTGACCCACAATGACTTACAAGGCTCATGGAACGGAGAGAGAGAGATGGGTTGTCAGCCAAAGCACAGACTCATTGATTTTACAGTCAGTACTAATACCTTACGGGGATGATGAACTCACGTTCTCAACTTCATAGAATTTTTTTAAAAATGGTTTTTCATTTTTTACTGTTGTTGTTTCATAAGTCACGAGAAAACAGCTACCAACTGTAAAAAACTGAAACCGAACAGGCATTTGCATGATGTAGCTGCAACCAACCACACCACACCCTCTCAACACTGGAAGAAATACCAGGCTTTCCGACCGGAAATGGAAAAACGAAAAAAGTTAAGCGCTCACGCCTAGTCCAGCAAACAACATGTGTAAACACTAGTGGGCCTTATCTACAACCTCAGCATCAGTTGGTGGCACTGCCAACAGAGACCGAGCTGGGTGTTGGCCATCTAACCTGCTGCTGACTGACTGGACAAACTCAAAACGGTATTAAGGTTAAGTTATTAAGGTGCTTTTACTCAATCTTGGCTTCATCTGGCTTTTAATTGCTGAGAACTGGCATCAAAGCAATTCTACGGGAAGCTTCTTAAAAAATGGCGAACGTCTTTGGCTTGGTGGTGCTGCTCAGCGCAATGGGTGAGTAACCGTCGGCTTGACAACCATCAAGACAAGGATCGTTTTAGAATCCTGAGCTCTGACTAAACCAATTGATTTGGAACCATTCCTTCATCACACCTTTGAGAAACCGTACGCAATACACTGTTGAATAAATGTCATGCGATCACCTAGCAGACTTTTATATCTAAAGCAATGTGAAGGGATTTGAACCTGGGACCTCGTGAACTGGCAGGAAAATACTCCCATACCCCACGCTGAGCTGAGAACCTTGTGTGTTTTAGCAGGGCTTGTGGGGTCTATTTCCGTGACAACTCCCCAGAAATCCGTGAACGTGACGGTGGGAGGGAGCGTGTTGCTCCGATGTTTCTTCCAGACCAACGTGCCCACCAGCCACCTCAGTATCCAGTGGACTTTTGTTTCCAAGTCGACGGGGGCAGCTCACGAGGTACTATCAGCCGGACTTCTCTTTGTGTTTGCTCGTCTCTACGGCGCCCTGCCGCAGAGACGCTCGCTCGGGTTTCGTGCGTCCTCAAATCCCCCCGTGAAAATTCTCTGCGGGAGCGAGTTTCTCTTTGTAGAAATTCACGTTTTTACAGCCGCCACACCAAACAAATGCTGGTTCAGTTCAAGTGGGTGATGCGGCTTTTTTTGCTTTGGTCCAAACAGACCCCGTGCGTGAAAAGACTTTTTTTTTTATTTGACTTGTGTGGGATGTGAGAGATTCAAAATGGCAGGCATGGCAGTTGGTCTTGCGCGCCTGTTTGAGGCCCCGCCCTCTGCAGACACGCCTCGGCAACCGCTTTCAACACCACCTCACCCACATAGCAACCGCATTGTTCCAGTGCTGAATTTGCACCACCCAAGTCAACATCAGACGAGCATTGTTTGGAATGTGGCCTGAGGTTCTGCTTTCAGCGCAGGGTTCACTTCCCTTCATGACACTTTACCGTTGTCTTCCAGGTGTATTATTACCAGTCAGGAGAAGAGGTCGTATCCCAGCCCTACATCAGGCGTCTCACACCTCCTGTTTACCCCAACACCACCATGAACGCCTCCATAACAATCAGCAACATGCAGGTGGCAGACAGCGGGGTGTACAGCTGTGACGTCCACAACCTCCCGGACATCGAGGGGAACAGCGAGGCGGGTGTTGTTGTGACCGTTTTAGGTGAGCCCCCCCCCCGCGGACGCCGACCCCGCTCAGGGGAAGAGAGGAGGAGGGGCACGGCGGACACCTCAGCGCGTACCGTCCTCGATCGAGACAGGGCAGGCAGGGCAGGCAGGGCCACGGAACGCCAAGCCCCACCCTCACAACCCCCCCTCACCACCACAACCACCACCCCCCACCACCACCTTTCTCCTCTTCTCCCCTAATCTGAATGTTATGATCAGTGAATTACATGCTGTCTGTGATTCTGCTCATTCACAGAGTTACCAGGGCAACCTCGCTGGCCCCACTATCCCCAGTAGTTTCCATGGGAACAGCAGCAGACTAGTCTCTTCATTGTCAGTGTCAGAAATTAGAGCAGGAAGTATGATTCCTCTCTGTCTCTCCGCCTCACCTCTGAAAGGAAAAGCACTTGTCCGTCCACTGAGGATACTGCCTGAAACATGCTGACAAACCTGACCAGCGCATCACGTTGCCGTTTATAGTACACAGTTCAGAAACACAGGAAACCAATGCAAGATTCACATTGAATATGAATCACTCTTGTGGCTCGATCGATGCTTCAGAGTTCCTGTGAGGCACTGCAACATGGTCAACAGATGTTATTTTGTTATTATCGTAGATAGTCTAGACAGTCTGGACGTAAACTGTCTCTGTGTTTACAGCTATCTGCCTGCATGCGAGCGCTCTCTCTTCTTCTCTGCAAGCTGTTTCTGTCTCCGCCCTCCAGCCAGACAGTAGTAAAGACTGATTCTTCTCTTCTTCTCTGGTGTGTAAGAGAGGCCCTCATCGCCCTTCTGTGCTGTCCATGGGGATGTGGAGTCGGGTCACCTGGTCACTCTGACGTGTCACAGCGAGAAAGGAAACCCCGCCCCCATCTACACCTGGACCAAAGTGGGCCAGGACCAGACCAGGAGAGCTATCCTGGGAAGCAGCAGTACGCCTCTCTGCTCCAGTTCTCTCTCTCTCCCTCTCACTCTCTCCCTCGCTCTACCTCTCTCTCTCCCTCTCTCTACCTCTCACTCTCCCTCAATCTGACTCTTTCCCTCTCTCTCCCTTTCCCTCTGTTTCGTTCACTCTCTCCCTCTCTCTCTCTCCCTTTCTACCTCTCTCCTTCGCTCTCTCCATCTCTCGACCTCTATCTCCAATCTCTCTGTTTCTCTCCCTCTCTCCTTCACTCCCTTCATCTCTCTACTTCTCTCCATCACTATCTCTCTCTCTCTTTTTCTCGCTTGCTCCGTCGCTCTCTCTCTCTCTGCTTTTGTGTGCGTGTATGTGCATATACGGAAGGGTGAGCAGGCATGTGTTTTGACGTTTGCCCGTGTTCCTCTGCTCAGACATCCAAACAGGAGTGATGTACATCCGTAACTTGTCCCAGTTTGAGTTTGGAGAGTATCAGTGTAACGCCAGTAACGCTGTGGGCTTTGCCACCTGTAAACTGGAACTCTCGCATGGTAAGAGTTTAAGACGCTTCACATCTCCCTTGTAAAGAACATCGAACTTCGAGTGGAAGCCACACTGAAACGTGTTGTTTGTCCCATGGTCAAATTTGAGGTACAGACAGGGTTTGGAAAAACAACAAATGAATGAACTATTGAACCGTTAACACAAACCAGTGTTCGTACATGGAGGGCATTAGTTTTATATCCGAAGCACGTTCTGTGAGCCACATGGTTTAAAGCTCGTGAGTTCAGTAGCTGACTACTGATCTCGAGGTCGCAGGACCGAATCCCCACATCTTTAAGTTACTTTGGAACTATTGTTTCTGGAGGAGAAAACATTTTTGTGATATGGTATTTTGATCCGCGTTGCAGTAATGGCGGATGGCGCCATCGTCGGGGCGGTCATCGGTGCCCTCCTGGGGTGTCTTCTCATCGTGCTGCTTGTGTGGTTTGTCACCCACAACATGAAGAAGAAAAAGTATAGGGCAGCCAAAATCAACGAGTCTAACGAGATGAAGTTAGTTTCCCCTCTTTTTACATATATATTGTTTATGTATATTATTATTATTATTATTATTATACTGTATATGTCGTTTGTAAATGTATATAGTTTTCCCTATTTAGTCGTATATCTGTTTAAATTCTGTATAGCATTCATGGATAGTTAGTAGCGCTACTGCATAGACCTCGAGGTCGCAGCGTCCCCGAATCCGCCACATCTTAAGTTATCGTTTTGCGACTTATTTGTTTTCTGGGAAAGAGAAAAAGAAGTTTTGCACGCATATGTGTGATAGTATGGTATTTGATCGCGCTTGCTTGTCATGGTCTGTCTGGCGCCTATCTGGTCGTGGCGGTGCATCGTGCCACTCTCTGCTTGGGTGGTGCTTACTCAGTCGTAGGCTGCTTGGCTGGTTGTCCACTCCACACAAATGTAAGAAGAACACGCATAATATTGGGCAGCCCAAAATACGAAACCTGAGTCTAAGCGATGGATGAATTAGTTTCGCACGTCTTTTACCTATATAGTTGTCCTTATATATATTATTATATTATTACTATTATTTATTACTTTATTATACTTTATGTTATATTTCGTTTTGTAAATTGTAATATAAGTGTTTTTCCCACTATCTCTAGTCCGTGATATCTTGTTTAAATGTCTGTATATGCATTCCATTGGATAGAGTTTTCTAACGGTATGTTAAATGTGTCCGCTTCCAGAGCCTCGCGCGCCGAACCCACCAGGGGGAGCCCCCGTCAGACGTCCGGAGGGGTCACCATGGAAACCCCAACCCACCGGGTAGAGGATGCAGAGGCTTGAGAGAGCTGTGCACGCTGACGTTACAGGGGACGTCACCCCTTCGGAGCAACAAACACCGTGAAGAGTCATCATTGGTTGGTGTGTTTGTGACAAAGCATGTAGAACGTAGAACCCATAGTTTATTAACTATAGGTGCGTAAAGCCCTTTAGCTTTTTACATTTTTTTCGTGTTTTGATGTGTTAGCTATTCTGATCACTCTTTTTTAAAGAAAAACATTTAAACACATTTTTGTACTTCAAAAATCCATATGTCTTGAATACTAATCCAGAAATATAAGAGAACACTCAACTGTGGTTTTATCACAATTACTACCATTTTTCATTTTTCGTGAAATTCAAACCATGATTATTCAGGCTTTAAGAAAATAAAATAATTTTACATGGGTAATGCATGTCATGACTGTACATTGCTTTCGCACAGAACACATTCTTGGAAATGACGAAATTATAATTCTTCGAACTTCAACCATAGGACATCAGTTCTGCGTTTGGATCGAATAAATTCTCCGCTCTTCTATCAAAGACCCTTTCTAATCACAAGGCCTTCCACTTGACCATTACACCACAGTGATCGCAAGGGAAATGAACGGAAGGGCAAAACAATAAAGAAATAGAAAGACCGAAGATTCGGTCGAATTGATGGTTCCCTCCGCCCTCTTTCAACAGGAAAACGTGCCAAGAGCTCGAGGAAGGTTTGCGGTATCGAATCTGATCACGTCACCATTTCAGCAGCGTTGCATCATTCTGAGCTCAGTGTTATCTGAGCTCAATGCACGCATGCCGTGCATATGCATACGTGCATAGATTGCGACAAGTTGGCTTTGCTACAAGTTGATTGTAGACAAGTAGATTGTGACAAGTTGGCTTTGCTTAAGCTATGATCGCAACGAGAACAGATGAGAAAAGAAAAGTGGAGCTCAATTGCTCTGTTAGAGACCAATCAGCCCCAACCTATATACTGTATAATGGAATACAAAATATATTCTTAATCTAACTGGAGGAGGAGGGATTTGTTAAGCGTTTGTTTTTTACAACGGTACTCCGGCCTAAGTAAGGTGTTGTGGTAGTTTTCAATGACACGGTCAGTAGAATGAGCACGTTGATATGCAGATCAGGTCTGTGATATTGTGCAGCGTCCATGCCTGAACTAAACTTGTTGAATTTAGAATGAAATGAATGCACAGGACTCAAATGCCAAAAAGAAGACATTTATCTACAAGCATATCACTTTAGCTATTGTACTTTAAAAGAACCTCAATCCAATGCACAAAAAAAAGACTAATATGCATAAATGTGTGTCCGAGATATAGGGCGAGCTCTCGGTTATCGGTAATGAAAGACGGGAGAAGGGAAGACGACGATATCTTCAAAGTGAGTGTCTGGCTTTGAACAATAGGTACCTAGTCTACCCGTGGAGCTTCACTCACCGATGACCGGCTTTGATCAGCTTTCTCGAAGGCAGCACTGGCCGTTTCTAAGCGCTTCTTGATCAAACTAATCCTGTCGATGTGTCATTTGCCACAACAAATAACCTCAAGTGAATATCCCTGGCTAGTGAATTAACTCGCAGTACGTTTGATATTTTATCATAAATAATTATGTTCTGTCATAATAAAAAGGACATGGAGTGAAGTGACCATGAATAAAAACACCCTCCTCTGAATTAATTATTTGTACCCATTTTAGGCTACAGTCAAAATGAAACTATCGATGCAATTTGACATCACCGGTGTTTTCCAGACCTACACAGACGATACAAACAGGGATCGTTTTCGAAGCAGGAAACCACTTTGATGTGTCTCAAGATGAGTAATGCACTCAGAGATCAAAAGTCAGAGCAACTGACTGAAACACTCAATCTAAACAAAACCAAGATTATTAAGATGCTGCATACGTCGATGTAGGCCCATGTACATTTATGTAACTGTATACAAATATCCAGGTTATCAATTGAATTTGTACCAGTATTAATGATTCATATGTTTTGAGTTTGAAGTAAAAATGACATCTTCAAGAGCTGACAGTGAGTGGCTATTGTCTCTGGTCCTCGTCGACTGACTGGACGGAGCTAACAGCCTTTGCGTTTTTAACGATCCCCTGCAGGGCGCAGAGAGTGGCCCTCCTGTAGTTGCTGGACAGCAGGTAGTAAATGAGAGGGTCCAGGATGCTGTTGAGGGCTGAGAGAACCAGGGTGAGCTCGTTCAGGACATGCAGGGTGTGCCTGTCGCTCGTCTCCCCGAACACGCCCATCTGGGCGAGCACATAGGGCAGGCGCACCACGTGATAGGGCAGGAAGCACAGCGTGAAGACAAAAGGCACCACCGTGGTCTTCAGGATGGCTTTCATCTTCTTCCTCTGGGCCCTGGCGTCCTGACAGCCCAGAGACATGGCTCTCACCTTGACGGCGATCTTCCCGTAGAAAAAGACCAAGAGGACGAAGGCCACGATGAAGAAGGCGACGGCGATCAAGCTGATCGCGCCACCGAGAGGGCCCTTGCTGTGGAAGTGGAAGCAAATGCGATCGCAGAAACTCGTGCTGCCCTTGTCCAGGAAGAAGAGGGACATGACGAGGATGAGTACGACCCACACGCAGTAGGACACCCGGTGGCTCCAGGTCACCGCGTGCGTTTGCCGTATCCACACCGGCTTGATCACCTTCAGGTAGCGATCCAGGCTGATCAGACAGAGGAACAGGATGCTGGCATACATGTTCAGGTAAAAGAGGACGCCCACCATCTTGCAGAGGAAGAAGGGGGCCTTTGTGTCGTGGTAATACACGCGCAAGGGCAGGCAAACGATAAGCAGGAAGTCAGACACGCTCAGGTGTCTCATGTACACAGCCATGGACGAACCCGACCGCTTCCTCAGGAAGAGCACTACCACGGTCAGGGTGTTGCTTAAAAGTCCTACGAGACAGATGATGGAATAGAGTACAGGAAGAGCTGAAGACAGGAAGCGGTCAGTGATCTCACAGGTGTTGTTTCCTTCAGGGCTGCTAGAGTTCACCGCCAGCGTCGTCATCCTGAACTATTTGAAATTCAACCAACAAATTCTTCACAACGCTTTCTTCTTCTTTTGAAAGTCTGTAATTCCGGTCGTTTCCGTCAAGTTGATGAGGCTGTCTTAGACTTGACCACCAAGCGCAGATTGGATGAGCCACCTGAGGAAGGAAGTAGACAACAAAAAAACAAACTTTTCTCTTTTATTTCTTGAGCAGTGGTTTTTATCCAGGGTGACATATAACCAGTGTGCCCATAAAGCACAGCCCAACATCAAGCTTCAGACCTGCAGAGTTATAAATACTGAATGTAATATTCGGCACATTCAAGAAACAGTCTCATTACTAATCACATTGCAATGTACACAAAAGGCCTAGATCCATAGATCCTACTCTGATACTCTTGCAGACGTTTCTCCAGTGACTAGTGGAAGACATATTCTGTCTCTCTACTCAGAGAATCTAACGTTTCATGTTTGCATCCCTCTGTCGTGGAATGTGACCGTGAAGAGAACATACTCACCCAAACAGCGACCTCTATAAAAGCACAGAGCTACAGCGAAAAAACCATAACAAGCAATGGCAATGGTAACATGAAATTCCAGCGTATATTTAAAAAGAATTAAGAAAGTTCAGTTAATTGTACGACACAAAGTTGTGCACACATGGGATCGTTGCTGGCAGACTCACTTGAGAGACGTCCTCTCCACCCTTGGTTGGCTGTGACTCAGAGTGTAAGAGTCTGACAAGAATGCCGCATCATGCAAAACTCATCTACCAAGGAACTCGTGTGGCCTGCGTGCACCAAACTATGGTTTCCATAGAACCTAGATCCTCTACCCCCTTCTGCCTCTGCTCGAAAAAGACTGCGAGAGTGCAGAAGACCACAGAGAACATAGAGACCACAACCATCAGACAGACAGGTAGTGAAACAGGCAGACAAGCAGACAGCCAGGTAGTAAGACAGTCAGTTAGACAGACAGGTAGTAAGACAGTCAGTTAGACAGACAGGTAGTAAGACAGACAGGCAGACAGACAGATAGTAAGACAGACAGACAGCATGTCGGACAGCCACGTAGTAATGGTATGAGAACATGTGGCATTCTAAGGAACTGGGTCTGCATGTGTGGTGGCAGTTTGGTTCAAATAAAGCCAAACAAAAAAAACTAAACTTGTCTGGGAAATGTATGTTTTTGTGGTCAGGCAGCTGTAAAGATACAACCATGTTCTTTCTTCAAATAAATGTTTTCTTTGAATAGGATCTGATGTTTCACGTCGACCATTTTTGTTAACCTCGTTCATTCATATCAGTGAACGTAAACTTTCAACACGGTTACCGGTATCACTTACGCTTGTAATACATGTATTCCTGCTTGTAATTAGTAGTTGGTGGAAAGTCGTGTTTGAAAATGTTGTGATCCCGCCTTGGTTGTGGGTGTAGTAGGTGTAATATCCTGACTCTGCCGCTAGATGGCAAACTAATGGCATGCAGCAGTCAAGGGAGCCTTGGGTCAATGGTGTTGGATGTTTATAGATATGTTTGTTTCAGATTGCGCAATTAAACACTGTGTTATTGCCACGATAAAATAGTATTCTAGCATATCCGTAGATAGCATATCCGTCGTTCATCAGATGTTTTTGTAATAGGCTTATCAACCCATGAAAAATAAGCAGCCTAGAAAACAAGCTCAATTTAATAACCAAACTCATTAATTGAAATACAAGCGCGTGACCTCGTATTTTGATTAGCGTCATGCTGTGTAGTACATTATTTCTACAGCATAGGCGCACTTGCTCATCACCGCTCTTCTGCGTTGAAGGAAAACACCATTTCTGAGGGGGTATTCTCTCCGCGCTCATTTATCCTCCTGCTGTGCGGCAATGGACGCCACTTCGTAACCGCAACGAGCAGTGAATCCAGGATTCTGTAGGCCTGCACCGCCATGATGGAGTTGAGAAGTTTTCGCAGCGCGTTCTCCAGCCGCCCGTGACCGTTTTTTGGTTTGCCCCCGTGGTTGTCACCGGGACGTCAGAGCTACGGTAGAGGAAGCTGCGTTAGAGCCAGCCCCCTTCACACTCCAGTGTTGACTTACTGCTGCTGTGTCAGCTTCTCCTGCAGTAGTCTAGTTCATAAGCCCCCTACAGCACCGATTGATCCGAGCGTCGGACTTCAACCCACAGCGGCAACTTATCGCACCGCTCCCTTATCGCTCTTTCCCCCCTCTTTCTCCGATAGCTTCTGCGGACCTTGAGCAAGGGTACCTTAGGTTCACTGGTTTTGTGTAGTCTAGAAGAAGGATGACATTAAAATCCAATAAAAACGAACCCGCTGTCACACTTGAGCGGGTGAACAGCGCTCGAACTGCGCTCTCAGATCTGTACCTCGAACAACTGCTTCAAAACAAACCAAAGTCAGAGAAGGTAAGGTGTTTCCTCGGTGCGTCGACTAGCATGGCTCATTGACACAGAATTCAAACATGACGATTCGCTGATATGTTGAATTTGTTCTTAATGTGCGTGTGTTGCGACAGAAGAAACATCGTGCAGCTGGCTCAATATCCTGTTTATTCATGTTACGTTACAATAGAGTGGAGGGGCTGCGCTTTATATCCCGCGCTGGTCACCGCTGGTACAACCCGGTTTAAAACCGACCAAATCTTTTATTTAATTATTTTTGAACTAGGCTACATTACATCAGACGTGCAGATTTCAAAGTAGGCACAGATTTGCTTTGTACTTGGATAACGATGCTTTTAGACGTGAGCCTGAGCCACTATTTGGCTGTATGAAAAATTCAGACATTGCTTAGTTCGGCCTCTTTCCCAGGGATTTCACTTAAACGCTGGATGAGTATTAGGACAAGGCTAACAGACACTTTGTATGCAGATTCATTTCTGCAAAAGGCGTAAGAAGGAACAGAAACTGTTAAGGAAGGTGTTTTTGTAGCGACTGTTAAATATGTCGACTACTCAGCTGACTAGCATGCTAAGTCGATGGCTTGATGAAATTAGGAATTCTTTCATGATTCAGTCCCCTGACGCACTGAAAACAGTTCAGGGTTTTCAGATTGATTGAACTTTATCCGAATCTTAATGGGCCACACGTGATTTCTGAAGGGCTTGGTAGATTAAATAAGTTCAGTGAAATACCTAGTTATTAACCTTTGTGCCAGAGCAACTCAACAGACTTAATGTGATCAGGGCCTTGCTGTTGTGGAGTTGGCGGGTCAGACCTTGGAGGAGGAGGAGGAGGAGAAGAAGGAGATCCCATCTTTCTCCTCAGAGTCAGACATGCACTCTTTCCCCTTTTTGCGATGTCCATAAACATTATATTCAATTGGCGAGTCATTTCATCCAAAGCAACACGCGATAAGGTGAAACAGAGGGCAGACTACAGTGGATGATCTATGATCTGAAGTGTAGAGCTCAAAGGTATGTCAGCGATCCGAGTCAAGGAACAGTTTGTCCTCGCTAACGGCTTCTCAACGTAAAACCACACCTGGGGCCGCGAGGCGACAGCGAAGGGGAGAAGGAATCCGATTGGATAGCGTTGGTTTGAGAAGGTCCAGAGCAGTAAGCAGGTGTTCGTGGTCAGGTCGGAGGACGACCAACGACTTGTATTGATGGGAGTTGATGGGAGTTGAGAGCCGAGGATTGTGGGTAAGGAGCACGTTGGAGCCCTTGCTGTTGGATGCAAGGTGACTGAACTGAAGTGGAGGCATAGTTAACCCCTCGGTTGAAGTGGAATGAGGGGTTAAGACTGGGGGGGTGAGGGTGGGGGGGGGGGGGGGGTGGAAGAAGAGAGAGAAGAGAGAACGTAATGACTTGTAGAAGGAGTTACAAAGTCATGTGGAGAAACTTCAATTTCAAACTTGTTCTCCCAGACTCCCCTGAGAGAACTAATGGCTGTTGTAAATACCTCTGACTACAATCTAACCCCCCTTCTCCCACAAAATAGATTCTTCACCCTAAACTGATTAACTTACGTTGTCATGGCTTATGTTGATGGCTCATGCTGTAATTGGCTAAATGACTAAATGGAGGAACCAGCTGATGGGTTGCGGTGTTCCAGCGGTACGTTCTAACTGTGGAACCGAGTTGCAGAAAAACACCCACGTGACTTTGTGCAGGTGTCATACCGAGGTGTTCCTCGGGGAGAATTCATGAAACGAAGATCTTATGTGTGATCTGGATGCTTTCCATGTTAGGTATGCGTGTGACACACAACTCATGTGCAAGCTTACAAGCCTGCCCATGCATGTTCTCTTAACAGTTGCTGTGCATTCAGAAAAAAAGGCAGAGTAGACAGTGATCTTTGCGCAGTCTGTTAGTGTTTCCGTGTGTGGGCACGTGTGTGTGTGTGTGTGTGTGCGTGTGTACGTACAAGTCGTACAGAAAGCCAGTGAACCGGAGAGAGAACGATGGGCCTGACTTATCACCGTGACGTGTTTCGACTGGATACTCTCCTAATCACGCTGGCTAAATAATCACTAGCTTTCTATAAATACACCCAGGCCTTTCTGCTTGGTGCACCCCACCCCACCCACCTCCCGTCTCTGCAGTGACACGGTGACGTTTCACACCACCCCACTCACCCATCGATCCGTATCATCAAAAGCCCATCCCGCCCATCCTCAGCTGGCTTCTAGCTCGCTAGAATGAGCCAAAGCACAGGAGCTTGTCTGCTCTCATTTAGGCTTTGCGAGAGCATCGTTTGTGGCTTGATACAGACGCGCTCACGGACGTCTGACTCTCTAGGTGCTGCTGTGGAGTTGCCCAGAACTCATCTGGCTTCTGGATTCACTGCTGTGGACCTGCACGATCAGGTGAATCAATTCTAGTTCAGTTCTAGATACCTGCCCCGCCCCAGTACTGTATGTGGGAATGGACAGATAGACTTGGCCCGTTCCATGGGAACGTGAACGTCCGGCTAGACCGAGAGCACCCCTGCTTACCTTGAACCTGTAGCTCCGACAACACCCCCCTCCCCCCAAAGCTGTAACCATAGCGACGTCCGCGCCGGAAGACTGCAGGCCTCAGAGGGCGAGGGTCAGCCGCGGGAACAACCAGGAAACGGCATGCGCGAGACGGCGCGAGACGCGAGCGATGGCTTGTGTGACCCCGCGTTCTCGTGACTCCTTGTCTCTCGGCCAGAGCCGTGGAAAGTGGACCGCCCTGTACGGCTTGTTTTTCTCCTCCTGAGCCAGGGAGTGTCTGGCTCTTTCATGACACCGCTTCACTTTAGCCGCCTGACGAGGTTCTTGTCAGAGCCGGCAGAGGGAAAATGAACCAGACTGCTCTCATTGCTAAGCCACAAGGCTTATACACTGAGCTTCTGTAAGCTGGTCATAATGCCCCAGTTAAACTAATAAGGCTACCTGTGAAGTTAAGCTATGCACCGTGCAACTGATCAACCGATTCTCTTTCAGTGGCCATCGTTGTTCATCTGTTAAGGACTCCTGTTAAGGTGGAAGAGAGATCCTTAGGGTCTGTGCCATGTATTCATTTCTCACTACTTGGGATACTCTTACCATTGGTTCCCAGTTAAGGTGTTTGGATAAACATCTTGTCACGTACGCTTGAAGTGGAGCACGTGGATTTTACAGACTCCAAATTCATCCTGGGCTGTTACCGCTGACTAATCCTGAGGAACAACAGTTTAAAAAAAAAAAGAAAGAAGAAAAAAGGAATGAACATAAATCACCTGATTCCCTGTGCACATTAAGAGGATGCCAGTGCTTTGGCGTGTCGCTGCCGACATCAGCAATTTTTTTAACAGTGCTGTTACAGATATTTATTATCCAGATGATACCAGTGGACCTTTAGACTGGGGTCTGACATCTCTCTGCAGGCATGTGACTTCCCTCTCAGTCCAGCCAAGGTCAGCAGTTTGGCAGATATGGAAGAGAGAGAGAGAGAGAGAGAGAGTGTGTGTGTGTGTGTGTGTGTGTCTCTACTGTGTTGACTCATGTTAGTCATCAGATACCCCCCTCCTCCTCCTTCTCCTTCTGTCTGGTAGTGTCATGTCATCACTGTTGACCATGAGCAGCAGTCTAAATACAGCAGCACTGAGTGTACCAGACTACGCAAGGACCCAGCAAGGACGACAGATCTGGTTTTTTATGTCGCTGCGTAAACAAGTTGTTTACGCTCTGGGGTTCCCAGCTGGGACACGCCCAGACGTGCTCAGAGGCGGACAAGTCTGCTCGTCAAACTGCAAACACGAAATCATCTCATCTTGCCAGTAGGATGATCAGAACGCATGTCCAGACAATATACCATATATATTCTACTATATTATATAAGAATGAGACTAATTTACCCACACAGCAATATAGTTCATGAGGTTGATTTCAACACTTTCATATTTTTACTCGCATAATATGCTGTATGTCCGTAGGCGGTGACTGAATGTCATTGTTTAGAAGTGGGGAAATGAGACTTGTGTCGTGTCACGGTGTTGAAGGCTTGAAGAGAAGCGAACCTGCTCCGGATGAGAGCTGAGTTCCTCCTTGCTCAGCTCTTCTCCTCCTGAAGGCTCATGTGGTTTTCTCAGGCCAGTCTGGGTGTTTCCATCCACAGCAGAAGACCGTGTGCTGCATGGTGTACAGGAAACACACGTCACACTAGTCAACCAAAAATAAACCCTGGCAAAACATGCCATGAAGGTTCCGTGAGCAACCACGTAATTAAGTGATTTCTAAGATAAAGCATCTTGTAAATGAATCAAATGTGAATCTGCATTAGATACAAATATAGATACATGGAATTAGTTGTATGGGTTTTTGCAAACGTGTAAGAAGACACAGTATGGGGGGGGGGGGTGAATGTTGTAAAGGAGCAGTTAAAGGTTGTTACCTAAACCAAATCAATGCTAACATTCATCTCATGAATCTCAACTTGCCCCACAGCCTTGATGTAAAGGTGTGGCTATGTTAATGTGACTTGAACACTGAAGTGTCGGACGACTTGGTCCTGACCTTGAGTCAGAGTTAGTAGCCATGTAAGAAGTATGTACCTGATAGCAACAGATCCTGATCGCGTCTTTTGTCACGTTGACCTTTGACCTGTAACCCTATCTGGAGTGAATCCTGAACCCCTCGTCTACATAGAATAAACAGTGACTGACGAGAAAGGAAGTTATGTCATGGATCCCCCCCCCTCCTCCTCCCCCCAAATAAAAACGTACCAAGCCCATCTGGCCTTTTTCATTCAACTTCACTGGCTGATGAATCAGCTTTCAAAATGTCAGGCATCAGTGGTAACTTAAAAGACCTCGGTGAAGACCTACCTCATCGTTCTATGGATCGATCATAGCATATTAATCTGTTTCGATCTAAATGCACACTTATTACAACACTTGCGTAAGGTTTACAAGGGAAGATTCCTGAGCCGATAATGACACATTATGTGTTGTTGAATGTAGCTATCTGGTCCAACCATGGATTATCTGCAAGATAACAGATTCCTTTGAGCCTTATGCAATCACACATTGCACTTTCTACCTGACAGCGTAGGAGTTCTCATTGTGTTACTTCGGCCACATGCGAAAAACCCCAGCGACCTTTGACCTAATGAGGTGAACGCACCATACTGTGCGATCTGTGTTTAGATGATCCCAATAGACCGTGTTCATCTGTAGCAGTGATGTTAGTACGACGATGGAGCCAGTAGAGGATCGGATCGCGTCTAAACCTTGAGGGGCGAAACGCAACCTGAACGCAGCTGTTCAGTTGCGGACTGGAGTCCTGAGGGAGGTGGGCTTTTACTGAGCGTAGGAACACAACAACGACAGGATCCGTGTCCTTGGACTGACACGGATTCCTGTGTTATCCACGATGCATTGTTTCGGTCCCCACACACCAAGGCCATTCTCAAAGAAAGGGAACATGGAAACTATGGTTGAGTGAGAAAGATATAGATGATGTGGATAAGATCATACACAAAGCATTTTTACAAGAACAAGCACCCATAATGGGATAAAAGAGGCTTTTAGTTGTCATTAGTTAGGAAGTTCAACATCCTGTATGGATTCTAGATGAGCAGATTCTCATTGACAGGTTCATCTTTACTTTAGTTCCATTCTCGGCTCTTCCTCAGAAATGCTCCCATCAACCCACTGGGTGTATCCAAGACGACCCTACGCCAGGTGGACCCGATTGGTTGTACCTGGCTAATGAGGTGTTAAAAATTGCAGGGTTAATTTTCAACCCGGAACAGATGTTGAATCTGCAAATTAAACATGGCTGTTGGGGAAGCCCGAGGAGAGGAAAGCTAATGGGACAGGAGATGCTGATGGTTTAGCATCGCAACAGAGCAGTGTGCTTATGCCAGCAAGGTGAATGTTGTTGTTGTTGTTGTTGGGGCCGGACATATAGAGCACAACTACGTTCATTCCAGTCCCTGCCGATCGGTCGATCTGTTTGTTTCGAGCTGTTCAACACCACTGCTACATTTCTCTAACCCACAAATCACCTCGACTAAGTAGCCACCGTGAGCCCCAACAGAAAACGCCCCGACAGCCAAACCGCAGGAACATTTGGCCATCCGAGCCACTTAGGACCAACCGTTAGACAGCGTGTTGACGCGACAACATCCATGGATGTTGTGCTGCTGTTTTCCAGGCGGTTATGCAAACGGAGACCATGGGAGCTGAAGTGTACACCAACGGCAGCGCAGGCCTCAAGAACGGCACGGAGATGACCAGAATGAGAGAGGTGGAGTTTGAAAAGAATCCCTCGGAGCCAATGGTAACCGGCTTGTTCGTCTGTCTCGTTTGTCTGTCTTGCGTCTCTGTCTTGTGTCATGGTATGGATTCTAAAGTTTGTTTTGAGGACAGCTGTGTTTTCTCCTAACTGGTTTTCTGTTCCCTTTTAGGGAGTGACTCTGAAACTGAATGAAAAACAAAGGTGCACTGTTGCTAGAATATTGCACGGAGGAATGATACACAGGCAAGGTATCTATCCCCAACCTGTTCTTAACTGTCGTGCTCTCTTCACATTCTGCAACTCACCCTGTCCTAAGGGTCAAAAGGCCCCACCTTCAACCCTGAAATAAAGCAGGTTAATTACATTTATACCCTGTACCCCTTTTGGGCATGAATCAGAAAGATTTCATTTTGTTTGAGTTAAATCAAGCACATACACTCTAGATGTCTCATTGTGGGTGTGCGTTAAACATGGTTTCGGGGTTATTCTTGCCCCTGAAAAGAACCTAAGAATTAAACTGTAGGATGAAGAAAGTTTTGTACGTTTCCCATTAAAGTTCTGTCAGTTTGGAACATTAGTTTTAGTTGTTTTTTTCAGTTTAGGAAAATGGGACCAGCACTTTCTGTGCTATGTTGACATTATTGTCCGGTGTAATACCGTCTGTAACCTAGTAACTTCCTGTCCAGGTTCCTTACATGAAGGCGATGAGATAACAGAGATCAATGGAACGACCGTTGCCAATCAGTCGGTGGACCAGCTACAAAAGATCCTGGTAAATATTTCCTTTCGTCCAAGCCTTTGATGCTTGGACCGGTGATGGCGTGCCAGGTTGCAGTCTCGCCTTTCATGTGCTGGAAGCGTTCGAGAGAATGGAGAGCAATTCAGGAGGTTTATCGGTTGTTATTCTGTTCCATCACAGAAAGACACCAATGGGGTTGTCACCATGAAAATCATCCCCAAGATGAAGAGTCGCTCGCTAGTCTGTGAGGTAAGAGGAACGCCTGCTCTCTCCTGAACACGTTCAACCTTTCTGTCTCTGTTCGCTCACCCGTTCTCTCACTTTTGCCTCCTCTTATTTGCTGTTATTTTTAAGATAGAAAATGTCGTTTGCAGTGTGTGAATGATCAAGGATGTGGCTTTCTGAGCTTAGTGAACATGCTGTTCAGATCTAGCCCCAAAGCTAAACCACATCCAGCTCACCACAGTGGGATCTCTCTCTCTCTCTCTCTCTCTCTCTCTGTGTCTCTGTATGTCTCTCTCTCTCTCTGTGTGTGTGTGTGTCTCTCTCTCTCCTCAAATCAGCTTTTCTCTTCTCATGACAGAAGTTTGTTTCTTTGTCAGGTGATTCCTCACTAGGACAGTGAGAACAGAAGGTGACTATACAGCATTAGAGTCCACTAGAGGCCTAATCAGATGCACATCACTCACATTAGAGACGCAAACTAGACTTGGAACACGCTATTGGTGTTTCACTCTGCCATCTGCTGGACCCATTATGTTCTGAACCCCCTGTGCCTTGGAAACTCAAACAACAGGTGCAAATAATAGCTTGACCTAAATGACGTGATCTTCGATCAAACACACTTACTGTAGTATAGTTTTGCCTTGGAAATGACTTATTGAACACATTTATTTACATTTGTTTGTGTTCGTTATAATGTGGACGGTAATGGCAGTCTTTGTAAAGCTTTTTATTTTTAAACCTCATTACATAACGACTAGAGTAGTATCCTGTAAGCGGTAACCTTTAAGAAACCCAGACCCCTCCTGTGTAGTCTAGAAGATCCTTTAAAGCAGGGGTCTCCAATCCTGGTCCTCGAGGGCCGCTGTCCTCAAGGTTTTCGATGTTTCCCTGCTCCAGAACACCTGATTCTAATGAATGAGCCATTACCAAGCTCTGTGGAAGCTTCATAATGACCCTTTATTAGAGTCAGGTGTGCTGGAGCAGGGAAACATCTAAAACCTTCAGGACAGCGGCACTCGAGGACCAGGATTGGAGACCCCTGCTTTAAACCATAAACACAGTACATCCCTACCTAGTCACCCTGAAGCTTGTTTAACTCAACTAGATTCCAAAACTAACACTTTAACATGTACAGTAATTAGCGGTCAGTTGTTCTAGGTTAAGACATCGAGTTCACCTCATGCTGGTAAACCTTAATCTGCCTATCATCAAAACCACCATTTGGTGTCGGCATGGCACACCTCAGTTACCCAGGTCCCACGCAGACTGTAGCATCTCACCCCTCTGTGTCTCGCCCGCTTCCAGATGTACATGAGAGCTCAGTTTGACTACGACCCTGCCAAGGATGACCTCATCCCTTGCAAAGAAGCAGGGATGAAGTTCCAGACAGGGGACATCATCCAGATCATCAACAAACAGGATCCAAACTGGTGGCAAGGCAGGGTGGAGAGTTCTGCTGCTGACTTTGCTGGCCTCATACCCTCCCCCGAACTTCAAGAATGGTACGACCCAACGGTGTATGGATCTGTGATGTTGATACAAGAATCGAACAGGACCTTGTAGGAAAGGGGGTGGGGTAGCTGTGAGGAAATAGCTGTGACACTATGGTTTATGGGTAGTTGTTCTGGATAAGTAACTGACCTTTGCTCTCCAGGCGGGTGGCCAGTAAAAGCAAGGCTGTAGGACAAGCAAGCCAATCATGCAGCCCGTTTGGAAAGAAGAAAAAGTGCAAAGACAAGTACCTAGCCAAGCACAGCTCCAGTAAGTTCTCATTTACTGTAGTTTTTTATTGCAGTATTTGGTCATGTGGTTAAATGTAGGTTATCTTCTATGGAATCAACTACATTCCATTTTAAAGAGGTGAATTGAAAACCAACGGATTTTGTGATGTTTACATTTCAGTGTTAAGTATTCACTGCCTTTTAAAAAACGAAGTCACTGAGTTCTGCCATACTCTTTTCTAGTTTTTGATCAGCTGGATGTCATTTCGTACGAAGAAGTTGTTCAGCTCCCTGCTTTTAACAGAAAAACGCTGGTGCTTATTGGTGAGAGCCGTTCGATGTCTAACATTAGCTTCCTTTAGAATAAACGCCTGCAAAATGATGTTTGTGCAAAATGATGTTTGAACGCCTGTTTTCACTTATCTTAATTGTCGATGTATCTTTGCTTAGGAGCACCGGGTGTCGGAAGAAGTCACATTAAAAGCGTGTTGCTGACCAAATACTCCGACAAGTTTGCTTATCCCGCGCCTCGTAAGAGATCTAGCCTAAACATTTATTCTTTTAAACACTTTTCTCTCTCTGAATCTTCCAACCTCATGAACGTGTTTTGTATCCAGACACCACAAGACCCCAGCGGAAGGAGGAGGAACATGGACAGGAGTACTACTTTATCTCCAACGAGGCCATGACCAAGTGCATCACTGGAAACGAACTGCTGGAATACGGAAGTTTCCAAGGATTCATGTTCGGCACCAAAATCGAGACGATTCACAAGATTCACGAACAGGATAAGATAGCCTTGCTTGATGTGGAGCCACAGGTGTGATAGTGTATCTGGGATCAGATACCTTCTACTTGAACACGAACGATGACTCAAGTAAAATACAATTACCCAGCTATGAAACCCACAATGAAAAGTAACCGTACGGTTCTTGTTTTGGTTTAGACGCTGAAACTTCTGCGGACGGCTGAGTTTGCTCCGTTAGTGGTGTTCATAGCCCCCACCACCACCGCTCCCCAGGTAAACACCAGCTCAACAGGAAGATGATTGTGTTGCATACAAACTACATCAGTAACAACAGCAGGTGGCGCTAACGACCTTAAACATGACACAGTGTGCATTGTGCTCGCACTAATAATTCCACTGTACCTCGATATATTTATAGTTTACAATTCTCTAGCCGTTTACAAACTGGCATGTTCTCGTCTCAAGGATTTTAATACTCAAATGTACTATTGAAACATAACCCACCCCCTCTCTCTCTCCTCCTCCAGTCGGACAGTCTGCAGACCATCCAGAAGGAGTCCGAAGCCATTCTCAGCACCTACAGACACTTCTTCGACGTCGTGCTGGTCAACAACGACGTGGAGGAAAGCGTGAAGTCCTTGGAGGCAGCCATTGAGTGCGCCTCTTCCAGCCCTCAGTGGGTTCCTGTGTCCTGGGTGTACTGACCTGCATCTAAGCACGAATGACCTTTCTGTTAAATAACTGGTGCAATATTCACCCCCTCACACTCCTATAAAACCTGATGTCAATTAAAATCCCACCTTGTCATATGGGTTGATGTAATTGTCGTCGATAGGTTTTGCACAAATTCACAGGCAAGAAAGCAATATAAAAGATTTATTTCAGAGAACTTCAAAACAAAAGGGATATTTTACATGTTAAGACCCTTCTGCTTATTGAGGGGAGGGGGGGGGTCGGGGTCGCATCTTGATAATGTTAGCAATGCAAAAGGACCACTACTGTGAACGACCAATCACCAAACAGGGTTCCATCATGTGATACCTTGGCTGTGGGCCACCGAATCCCAAACCAACTCATGTTTGTGTTTAAAATACAGGGATGTCTTCAGCAGTACATAAACATACTGTCAACTTGAGTGATTTTATCTGTGGGTGGTGTTCCTCCGTCTCAACTCAAATGTATACCTCATGTTATGTAAGGCACTTTCAATCTGAATTAAAACTCCCAATCCACGAGTATGAAGTGTGGTCATCTGATTTGGTCGAGTGGGGACAATCAACGCACGTGAGCTGGAACAGTAGTAATTAGCCAAACCCCCACCCTCACCCTGTGACTCAGAAGGACGAGGACACAAGCTTTAGAAAAAAAATCACGTTCATTTCTAGCGACAATTTATGATTACAGTCCTTTCTGTATTTACAACATGATAAAAAACCAAAACGCTCCGACAGCTTCCCCCCATGTTTGAGGATTGACTCAGAGGATGCAGAGATCCACAAGGCAAGTACTTAACACTAGGGAGAAACCAAACATTCACACAGGTACAAAACAAGGTGATCCAGGAAGGGATGTTTAAAAAGGTCCACATTATATAAACCTGACTTCCTCTTTCAATCTGCAGGATAAACTGGACCAACAAAAAAACAGAACAAAAAGTCATCCCGTGTAGTTCTCCTGTGCCAGGGCCCTGTCCTATGCCTGTCCGACCAGCGTCAGTATCTACAGGCACTCTTGAGGGGCATCTCATTCTTGTGGTCCTTTTATTGTCTGTGATTTGACGCCCTCAGGCGCTTCACTCTGAACCCGCCTCCGCTTCTTTCTTCTTCTTCTTTTTCTTCTTCTTGGCGCTCTCTCCCACCTGAGGACGAAGACACACGTTATTCTAGAAGATGCGTCTCCAGAGACAGAGGAGCACGCTAAGGCAGGGTGGGAGCATCCCAGATCTCCCTCTCAGAAGAGCTGGTGTAGAAGACGTAAGGAGCAGACTAGACCAGGGAGGTCATGTCCAGATTCACGTGTCCCTTCACTGTAGCAGACTGACTCCCTCTGAAGCCACAGGGCAGGCAGGAAAGGGATAACTGTCTGCATCTCATCTGATAAACCTACCCTTACTAACAGTTGTACACGTGTCCAGACTTGACTGGTAACATTTCCCCCCCCATTCATCTGTTTGGAGTGCATGTCCAGACTTGACTGGTAGTGTATGTATACAGTATAATACCAATGATGGTTCCACAGAGTCCCAGACGCTCACCTCCTCCTCAGCCTCTGCAGGAGCCTCCTCCATCGGCGCCTCCTCCATCGGCGCCTCCTCCACCTCGTTCGGTTTCTGCTTCTTCTCCTTTTTCTTTTTCTTCTTCTCCTTCTTGATGTCTTCCGCTGACGGCGTAGAGGGAGTCGGGGTTTTGGCGTTTGCCGCGTCGCCCTCGCTGTCGCTGGCCTCCCTCTTCCTCTGGAGACAGAGAGGGGGAGGTCAGGTGGAGATACTAGACTGGTGTCTGATGGACTATTAATCATCACTATCCATCTGAAACCCTGATCAGCGTTAACTTACCTTGGTGACGACAGGCTCACTGGCATCTTCAACAGTTATCTTGGACACACTAAGGAGAGGGGAGAGGTGGGGGGAAGCACTTGAGTTAAAAACACAATAAATAAAAAAAACAGCGATAAATATTTAGATATCGTTTGAGAAGACATGGGTATTGTAGTCCAAGGACAAGCTTACTTGTAGTCCACGTAGCCTTCCTTCCAGCCTGAAGGAGTGCTGCCGTTGGGCTTCCCGTGTTTGTCCAGCAGCCCTTTCTGGATCATCATCTTCTTCTGGCTGGCCTGAGGGGGGGGACGACGAGGGAGAGACCAGGGTTACCATCCAGGACGCTCCATCAGGGTGCCATTACACCCGCCCACAAATGACAACTAAATAAACTGCATCATTCGCTTAATATAGGGTAATAGGCATTAGAGGAGCCTTCTAATAGGCATCATAGTCAGATACCATAGAGAAGACTGACAACAACCTGATTTAACCGACTTGGTTTGAATTGATAAGCCCCCCTTTAGAGGCCAGTAAGATCTGTGATCAGATGAAGACGTACACCCAGTCTCCCAGAGCGTCAGTCTTACCTTGGGCCCCAGGCCCCACTTGCGTGGGTAGGTGTCTCTCTCCATGATCACCCTCTTGATCTTGGCCACCACACCGTGGTCGCATGTAGAGATCACTGCTGTAGTCATGAGCGCCACCGCTGCACGTGAGGAGAAAAACAAAACCGTGAACACCTCAAACTCAGTATTTCCTTCCTTCGGGAACAATTTTTTTTAAGAAGCCGTCAGACAAGGGAGATAGATAAGTCATCTTCGCAAGAAGCTAATGCAATCTATATATCATCATCACATGACTTGGCCAGGAACCGCTACTCTGAAGCCTCCGGAACATACCTAAGCAAATGGCCTCTCCTTTGGTTGTTATGACGACGATATCCTGGTTGATCTCGATGCCGTCCTCGTAGCGCAGGACTCCCGGCAGCATGATCTTGGCGCCGTAACAGATGGCGTTGACCTGAGGCAGAGTGAACGCAGACTCAGCACCCAGCGAGACAAGACACCCACACCGTCTGCACCAACACTAAGATGAACGCGTTGCAGAAATCTCCTGAGAAATAAGACAGTCTCAAATCCCATCCGCATTACTACCACCCTCCTGCCCCTGCTAGGGACTCGGGCGGTCGAGCATGTGACGGAGCACCCCCTCACCGCGCTGTCTTTCATCACCAGCCTCTTGTGGGAGATGAGCAGCTTCTCTAGAGGATAGATGACCCTGCGCAGGTACGTCTCATCCTTGTTGTGATCAAACTGCCACTGGGCATCCAGAACGTCGTGCATGGTCACCAAGTTATCCTGTGAGGGGGGCGGAGAGGTCACATGACTGTTACATGGGGAAAAACCTGACATCCTGAAGTAGTTGTGAATATTCAAATAACCTGTTTAGACATTATAGAAGAGGCATTTTAAAACAACTGTTGGACAGAGCGGTCTCAAGTGGCTAACAAGACCACCATGCTGAACCACTACAGCCCAGTTTCTATGCCAAAGTCTAATTACCAGAACTGGGGAGAGAGCCCAGAGCTGAACTCAACACTTTGGATTGGATTTCACCCACATCTCTTTTTTTAAAGCTATGTTTCTCAATTCCTACTCCCCATCAATGTTGAAGATCACAGTTGTTAAGTCAAGGTGAGTGTGAGCAGAAGGAGACTCACCCTCTCTCCCAGGACCCCTGAGCGCACCCTCCTCAGCTCCTGCATCTGGCCCCCCACCCCTAACAGCAGCCCCAGGTGGACACACAGCGTACGAATGTAGGTCCCTGCCTCACAGCTAACCCAGAAGATACCTGGAACGCAGCAGCACCACATCAGAACGCTAAGAAACCCAGTCGGACAAAGTTAAGAAATCTCATTCCAGGATTTGAACATTTAATTCCCGGCTCCTTTACCTAGTCTCCTCTCAGGGTCGTATTCCACCAGTTTGCTCTCGTAGACGGTCCTGACTCGGAGCTGCCGTTTAACGGCAGCGATGAGAGGTGGCCGTTGGAACAGCGCTCCAGTGAGCGTCTCAAGCCCCTAAAGGAGAGATACAACGTTAACGCCACACAACAAAATACTTCAGATCGCTCCATCTGCTGTGCTTTCCATAGACAGTGTGCTTGTGTTCACCAAAAGAACCAAACCCTTTGTTTAATTTGCACGTACAGACTTGACGCTAATGACTTAAGTCAACATTAGGCACAAACTTACCCTAGCAAGTGTATGCTCACTTTCAATAGCATTGTGCAGCCGAACAATTCCCACATACTCTTTGCCTGAAACAGACAGCAGAAGAGTAGTAAGGAGAGGCAACTCTTAGCGATTTCTGATCGCCTTTCAGAGGCGTAATCGTGGACCAGCAACACTAAGGAACGACCCCCCCCCCCCCTTACCGGCGCTCTGCTGGGACTTGACGAGGCGTGTGGCTCTGTCGATGCAGACGATCAGGCAGCCTGTCACCTTGGGGTCCAGAGTTCCGCTGTGACCGGTCTTTTCCACGCGGAGGATGCGGCGGATCCAAGCCACCACCTCATGGGACGACGGGTTGGCAGGCTTGTCCAGGTTGATGAACCCGGTCCTGCGAAGCCACAAACACACAAGGACTTAGGAGAGAAGACGGGGGCTCTTGACTGGATTTAATATAAAAGGATGTCGAGCCATCAGACATGGGTGATAGATAGGTAGTCATCTTTGCACAATGTGCTAGTGCAATCTAATTAATTCATCATGTGGCTATGAAAAAAGCTGCAGGCTGCAGAATGTCCTAAGTGAATACCTGACATAATCCTGGATGTTCCTTTTCAAAGGGTTGGATCCATTGGGTAAAGGTGTGTAGTGAGCTGTCCTGATGTTCAGCTTATCAAAGTTCTAGAACACAGGAGAAGGCGTCATGAGTTCTAGACAACGTTAAGTTGGACGGTTTGGCATCAGGAGAAAGTAATCAGGTGTTTAAACTCGTCTTAGTTGTGGTCGTGCCCTGAGACCATGCACCAGCGAGTCTGTCCAGCGCGTAGTCACCTCAGTAGAACACTAGGGTTAACATGCGAGGCCAGATTACTGAACCCTCTGGGTCAAGAACTGGCCCAAAGAGCTGCACGGTCTGGGCCCAACAGCACTCAGAGAATGGATAAACAAGTTCATCATGTTACGTTTGCTTAGTTCTTAGAAACGAAAGCTTGAAAACTCACTTTCAGCAGTAAGGGCCACTGAGAGGTGTCTAAACTGGCAACTTTGGACTCTGGCTTGATGAGAAAATCCCCACTTTCCTGAATATCCTGTTGGAGGAGAAGAGATTTTAGCCACCCAGGTCTTAAATTAGAGGATCAATCAATCAAAGCTACTCCCAAGTTTTGCTTACCCCAACTTCATCATCAGCAACTTTATTTTCCTTCTTTTTCTTGTGTTTCTTTGCCGAGGCGACTACCCAGTGGGAGGGAGAGGATACATTAATGCAATATAACAGCTTACACAATTTCACATTGTTTCGATATTGCCCTCGACAAACTTTTCATTATATCGAAAAGGAGTTGATACGCATTCACAAATCGCTACAGCAATGTGTCATGAGACGCAACGTTTGCCAAAGTATAGATTAATTGACTAACAAAGCATGAAATAAGACCTTGTGAAACGTTCACGTTTGCACGTTAAATGTTTTGGCATTTAGTATCGAATATCCACCCACTTGGCCAAATCTAGCCAGCTCCCACGTGGCCACTTCCACTGGCACGTGGTAGTGTGCTAGCTAATGCTGCATGGACGCCAGTTTGCCAATTCATTAATGATACTTATGATTTCAGCGAATCCATAGAATTGTCGTTTTGGACATGTCACCGAGCCATGATGACAAACGACTTATATTCGTTTCATATATTACGTTACATCTGATTTTTGACGCAGCTAGCCGCATAGCGCATCGACCGGGAGAATGGAAAAGCGCCATGCACGTGTGACTGGAACGTTGAGATATTTGCAATATTAATTTGCTAATGATCTGGTTATGTGACCCAATTAGTAAATACACGTAGTTATAGTTAAGACGGAAAGTACTTCATGGGGGGGTAATAAAACAGGCTGCAGGCCCCTGATATTGCTGGGTCAATGAAGTCAGGCTGCGCCTGTAGCTTTCAGGCTAACCCACCATGTTACGCAGATGTTGGCATGCGTACATTTTCCTAAACGAACATAAATATTTGTCAATTTTATATTGGCGCCTTTCCGATGATATGTAACTACCTGGTAAATGGTTCAGTTATGTTGCAAGCCAGCTAGGAGTGCAAAGAAACATTTTGTAGAACTTACTTTCTCCGTCCGCCATCTTCATGCGACTTCAGTTCAGGCTGCAGCGGTTCAGAAGACAGAACCGCACGTGGTTTAATGCGCATGACATGTAAAGCCAACTTCAAAGTCTCGCGATAAGTCATTTTCAGTCTCCGCCCAACATTGGTTCGTGTTCTAGGCTGTGTTCCAATTCATCACGCCGGATTCATCTCTGTGCCCTGGTCTAAAAGCTTCAAGGATAATTTCATTAACTCTTCTTTAGAGTTAATATACAACCAAACTCGAAACACGATATGCGTTTTATACCCATTCCCCCAAGGTATACACACCTTACGTTGGTGATTATGAAACGTGTGCTGAATATGAATGGTAGCAGTATAATTCAATTTTATTACTAGAATATAAGGAATAGTCCTTTACTAATCATATATTCTAGCTGAAATGAATGTGCAAAATCATAACGGCAAAGTGAATAGATTTACAGTCTTCGCAAATCAGTTCCACAATTCCAAAGTGCACAAACTTCAAAGTATTCCTACATTAAAACATCTCACACACTACTTATGAAAAGTCCACTGACTTAAAATAGATTTCCTCTTCACCAGTGAGAAAACGTTGACACAATAAATGCCTAAACCTTTCACAGCATACAAAACTATTTGATTTCAACCAGTACATTCTGTGAAAAATACAATTGAATTTAAAGAAACAAACTTTAAATAATCAAATGTGTTGATTTCCCTATTTCAGTTGAGAAAAACACCTGGTGTCTGAGAATCACAGAATTGATGCTGATCGTTAGGAACATCTGTTCCTGGAACTTCAGTATGAACGAACATAGCTAGCATATCAGAACACAGAAAATCATATCTATACTTGCTCAATTTAACCAAATTTCTCCTGGGATACACATTAAGTACAGGACCAACACCTACCACATGGTGATTTGAATTTGTTTCCTATACGCACTGTATACATGTCTTTGGATAGATGCTAGATGACAGTCAGAAAAACATGGCCGTCCAGCCCTTGTGTTTAGCCCTGTGTTGAGGGATGTGGCACAGACTTGCTGCAGTGCCGTCAGGTCCCATCTCAGGCCTGCAGGCCCAGGGAGCGAGCCGTGTTCAGCACATCATCTCTGGTCAGGTAGCAGCCGCACAGACGCCTCAGCCCAGTGAAGGACTCGCGCCCGTGCAGCACTCGCCAGTTGTCAATGAAGATAACCTGACGAAGTGAGCCAAGGAGACTTGTTAGAACACCATCGCACCCATTCAGCCGTCACGTTGACAGCAGGAAGTTCTTTCCTAAATCTTGGCTAAAGCTTTAACAGCGTAGCTAAAAGCTAACCCTAACCGACGTGACTGAAAGGTAAGCCTTCAACATAGCACAGAGCGCGTCCATGTCGATGCTGTTTGTTCGTACCTTTCCCGGCTTCAGTTTGACCCACAGCTCGTTCTCAGGCTTCCTCAGCTCTGCGGTCAGCTGTCTGTGTGCCGTGTACCACTGCTGGACCAGGTTGTGAGGGATGGTGTTCATAACCGCACGGTCGTAGTTGTTGTATCTGTGAAATGGAAAAGGGCAAGGAAATGTATTCATTCATTCATTTAGCAGAGGTTTTCGCAGAGTGAAGTACGCAGTGGATTTTGAACCTGAAAGTTTTCTTCCGTTTCTGCTAAACAAGTTTTTGCTTGGCTATACCCACTGTTAAAATATGTCCATATTCCTATTATAACCACTCTCTCACGGTTAAATCCCATTTTCACCTGATCATGTAAATCTCATTGTTCCAGGGATACACGTTGAGCACAGGGCCAATGCCTATCATATGGTTGCGATGGTTGCTCATGTTTTCAATGTATTCGTGTTTGATGGGCACTCTGGCAAGCAGCTCAAAGTTCTCAGGCGTCTGCTTCAGCACTTGGTCAGCAGAGTAGAATCCATCCACTAGTAGTGTCCTTCCTCCTGTGCCTTCATGCCGCAGGCAATGGAAGACCTGAATCCTGCAGGCAAAGTCAATGGGAGAAGTCTCTTTTTTAAAGCCAGCTACTTGCTACCATTCTACTTTTATAATGATTATATGAGTATATATTTATTGCTTTACTTTGCTTGTATTTTAAATGTATACCTTTTACGGCATATGGGTTAGGCCATATCGACTCGCTTTATTATAGATTTGACCTCAAAACTACTTTTGAGGTGTACAATCTTCACGTAAAATAGCACTGTGACTGTTTTATCATGAGGATCCATGTGATCTTATCTTTTAGAGACCATGAACTGCCATTAAACAGCAGGCGTTTCACAATCCGCCACCTAGCATTTCAATTTAGCCACAGCCCGGTGATACGTTCAAAGCGATGAACATTCCGCTGTACGCAGGACGTGGAACCCTGGCGTGGGCGAGCGAGCGAGGAAGCGAGGCAGACGAGATGACACCTGTGACGCCAGCACGTACCCACATGGTTCCTGGAAGTAAGACGTGTCGGTGTGGCGGTCCAGGGCCAGCTTGGTATACGCCGTGTCTCCGCGGGAGAAATCGGAAGTGAAGTCCCACATCCTCCCATACATCGTCTCTCTGGCGGTCAACACAGGCCGAGCGACAGTTAGCATTTCATCTATTCATTTTCAAATCCATGCTGACGCATTTGACTGAAGAGATTTTTCCTTTGTTGGCTGCAGTAAAGTACAGCTGCTAGGTCATTAGCAGCCATGCATCTACTCTGCCTGGCACACCCTGCTGTTTACCCCCTGCTGTTTACACCCTGCCCTCTCACCCCCAAATGAAAAAGGAGGCTTAATGTGCTGGTCCATTTTCTTACTCACGCAACCTGCCAATCCAGGTTCATTCCAAAAAAAAGAAAGACTTTTGCTCCCCAAAATCCTGCATGGCTGAAAACATCCGTGAACAAGACACAAAACTGCAACCATCTACTGAACCTAACACTGAGACATCTCTGTACGTTCTTGTCAAAGTTGCAATATCTTTATTCAAGTCTGACCTAATGTGTGTTGTCGTAAACAGTGTATGCACTTTCGAGGACGTGTGGAGATTAAGAACGCCATTGGCAACGTCATGAAACTCATATGTTGATGTGCATGTGACAACGAACTTGGGTGGGTTTCTGGGTGGGTCAGCTCTCACCTGATGAGACTGACCCTGTGGCTGAGGGTCTCAGTAGCCTCCACGCTAGCAGGTACGCCCTCCACGAACGCGATGCCATACAGCAGGAAGTTCCTCAGGAAACTCTTCAGCTCATCGTCACAGCTCATGAACTTCTCCCAGTCGGCCGAGGGTACCTTGGCATTGTCGTAGACGTCAGAGTTCCACAGGACGCGAGGCTGCATGGCGCTCTGTTTCTGCCCCTCGTAGCAGTTCTGGGCCAGCCAGCTCAGGCTATACTTCGTAACGTGGCCGTCCGACCCTGACGAAGAGTAAAGAGGTTCTCGTGAAACAACTTGATTTCATGACGTCATTTCCCTGTCGGAAATTAAATGTATTAGCGTGACTTACATGTAAGGTACACGTTTTCATCTTCAATTCTGGTCTTGGCTGGACGGATGTTTAGATCCACGCTAGCTGTATCCAGGTTCCTTTGGTTGGTTTTGGTGTTGTAGCAAGAGGCAGAGCGACAATGGTCTCTCAACCACACGTAATCAAAGTGCATCAAGAGGCCGCCATAGCTAAGCTCTGGAAAAACAAAAATAACATTATTTTAATGTAAAACCATGTAAACATTGCCAACTAGATGTACGGTCATGGAATTCTTTAAATCACGTAGGCATGAACATTTTAAAAGTTACAAATTCAAGACTAGTTCCATAAGTGTTTTGTTTTGTTTGTTACCGGACCAGCGTAATAACTGGACACTAACCAAGACAGTCATCACGAAGCTGCCATTCACAACTTGTTGACTGAGGTGTCGTGTGCTGGAAATTTCTTCTTTGGATCGTTTCCAGTCCGGTGTTGAAAGAGCGTTTGGCTTTCGACAGTGTCTGAACACGGCCAAATAACCGACATAACACTCGGGCAGGAGACATGGTCTGAAAACACAAAACAAATCATTATACAATTAAGCGTCTTAAATTTAGCGTAGGCTATTAGGCAAATCGCGTTGTTGACATGGAATTAAACTCACGCTTGATTGCAAGTTGACAAAGGTATCAATCAATGCAAAACGTCCAAGTTCGGTCGTATTGCTTAGACTGCGAGGTAGTCTAACTCAGCGTTGTCCTAATTTCACACCGCAGATTTGAGAAGTTGCGTACAGTTACAATCTGTAGCCTACACTAAACTGCAGACGCTTTCCAGCACGAGGTCGAAATATGCAATAGATTAATTATTAAACGAGTACTTTTATTATTCTCTACCTTGTATTTGCAAGCATTCGTATTCGTATTCGTATTACACTTGCTATTCTATCGGTTTGGGCTAGGTTCCGTTCTAGGTGTCTCCTCTTGATGTAACTGCGAAATCTTTGTTCCGTAGCCTATAATTCTTTTAGATTAGTTCATCGTAACGCGTTGCGGTGGTTATAGCACCAACCTCAGGAATTTGATCGTAGCTTCATGGCGTAGCTTCTTCTGATTTTCAAAACCAAATGGCCAAATCATCCTTTTCTAAAATGGAGAACTAACCTCGCTCAATCTGTACTTAGCAGGGGGCAACTGCACGCGGTTCTAGGGCAGAAGCTTTAGGAAAAGACATTTTTAGAAAATAACCACAGTAAATCAAGTAAATGCAACAAATCCGAAAATTGATTTAAGACTATCTGTTTAGTGCGTCAGTTATTCAGGCATATTCGCTGTATCTAAAGGAACAACAGAGCTGATGGTGATTTTATTTTCTATTGAGAATAGTTTAACTTAGTTCGGTGCTCGTCCTTCACTGCTTTCTAAATAGCGGAGTGTCTCATTGGACAAAGATGACCCATGCAAACTGCATAGTATTGTTATTGTAATATAGTGAATTGTTACAAGTAGTTGGTGAGGAAAACACGCGTCCAGGATCTTAATTCAAATGTTCAAGTGTCTCATTCGAATAAACCTTCGAAGTGTGATTGTCCACTGAGACAAATCGTTTTAAGCGTTTTAATCCCCTTTTCAGCCATCGAAGAGTAGTCAAAGGCCAAGCATTGGAAATAATAAACTATAGAAGCTCGCAACACAAAATCGTTTTATTTTGCACCTGGTTAGTGTTTTGCTACATGACTCAACTTGAGATCATTTAAGTTAAGGTTTGACAAACGTCACGAAGGCGTGCTTTTGAAGTTCTCCAGAGTTATGATCGAATTCTCTTATTTACTCAATACTGTACCTGTATACCCACCTACCTTTAAGTGCTTTGTGTACTGGTAACAGCCAGTGATTGTGCACTTTCACCTTTGACCTTTCTTGTCTCCACAGGCTTATAGAATAAATTACATCCTCAAGTTAAAAAAAAGTTTTTCCTCTAATAACAAGATATTCAACGTGTGTCATAGTTTGCTAAAGAACGGTATCAGTCTCTAATGGCTTATTTTTGCCTTTAAAGTTACTGATAGGGACTGGTTATGACAGGACGGTCCATGAAAGCTGTTTATATCCTTGGCTGTATCATTACAGCGTATACTCTGTATGATTATTTGGAGGCCAGCCTGTGTTTCTGCTGCTGATGCCCTCCTCTTAGCGCATATCTCAGATTCCTTCTCCGTCGTCCTAACACCTGTTTCACCGCCTCTCTGGGGCTCCTCTCCGCCTCCTCCAAATGCTAGCCCTGACAGACTACCAGAGACCCCTGACAGACTACCAGAGCCCTGTGACAGACTACCAGAGCCCCCTGACAGACTACCAGAGCTCCCTGACAGACTACCAGAGCCCCCTGACAGACTACCAGAGCTCCCTGACAGACTGCCGGAGGCCCCTGACAGACTACTAGAGCCCCGTGACAGACTGCCGGAGGCCCCTGACAGACTACTAGAGCCCCGTGACAGACTACCAGAGGCCTCTGACAGACTACCAGAGGCCCCTGACAGACTACCGGAGGCCCCTGGCAGACTACCGGAGGCCCCTGACAGACTACCAGAGGCCCCTGGCAGACTACCAGAGGCCCCTGGCAGACTACCAGAGCCCTGTGACAGACTACCAGAGCCCTGTGACAGACTACCAGAGCCCCCGTGACAGACTACCAGAGCCCCGTGACAGACTACCAGAGGCCCCTGACAGACTACCAGACAGACTTCTAGACCCCCTGCCACGACTGCCTCCTCAGCCTCTCCCCCTGCCTCGCCTCCTCCGTTCCCTTCACACAAACCAATATGGAAAACAATAACACACAACTAAACATTCATTTCGATTCACTCTTCATTTGAAGCAAGCGCAAAATGCTCACAGGGATTCAACCCTCATGACCTCTTGAGATTCCAACATCCAGGAAAGCAGCCTTTGAACCACACGCTCACAACCACAGCTCTTCCAGTTTAATAAAGACAAGTGGGGCAAGTCGTTATTCGAGGTTGATGGCCGTGTCCTGCGGAGTCCACTGTGCCCTGCAGAGAACATGATGACAAAGTACAGTGTTCCTTCACTTGAAGATCAGAGAGGTACAATGTGGCTGGGATATTCATTCGCCCCCAGAGGTGGTTGTAAAATGTTTCCAGGTAAACTCTGGCAACAATTTGGGTATAAAGCTTGCTGTGTGGCAAACTCCTCATCCTCTGCTCATACATGACAAGTACAAGGTGTCTGTTCAGCTGTTTGTGTTCACAGGCAAACACCATACTGGGCCAGGCGAAAAGAAGTCTTCCTGAAGATTTGGTTGTTTTCTGCTCCACACAAACATGTTTTAGTTTGATAATAACACCATTCGGTCCATCCTTGATAGATTACCCCCCAAGATGGATTTGAACATCTTCATAGCAGGAATATATATATAAATACACACACACGTGTACTAATATAGTTCTCTCTGTGCTATTACATGTGTTAAATTAACTCAAAACAGAAGTCAACACCTCCATACCCCCCACAAAACTCCTTCAAAAAAGGGAGCAAAGAAAAAAACGCCAACTTAAAAGGAGCCTCCAGCTGTTTTGTGAGAAAGGGTTCATTTCGCCTTCCAAGCAGGTTTCCTCAAAAGAGGGTTATTATGATCAGAAACAAAACATGAAAACAACACACACAGACTCCAGTTAATCTCGTTAAAGTATATTATTCAATGAATGAATTCGAAGAAATTCCAAGTCAGTTTTAGAACCGTATCTGTATTCAACAGAATTTTAAGGCATTTGTACAAATTCACAATCCACGTTTCATCAAGTCACTGACAATAAGGTGGAGCTACATTTGGGCCGATAGCCAATCAAAGTTGCCCAAATTATGAGCGTCCTTAAGATCAGTATTTATGAACTTTTAGCTATACTTTCACAGATCGTCACCAAACTGTTCAAGGAGGAATGCAAGACCAGGTGAGAAATAATTACAAACTTCTTTAACCATTACGACTTCTCCGCGCTCATAAATGTATTCATCAATCAATGAAAATATAGAATATAGCTTATATTTAATTATAGAAATGATTCGATGTGTGCCAAATGTTGTCCATACTCATTTGTCGATCTCCTGAAAAATGTGTTGGGATTTATCACGACTATCTGATGAGTTTGATAGTGTTGACGTATCGTTGACTGAATTTTATGAAGTTAATAACTTAAGTCATTTATTGACGTGGAATTTTATAAAAACTGTAGTGAGTTGTTGTTATTTTTATTAAATTCACAATACGATCCGAGTGCAATTTATTAACGGCAGGTTTGAAGAGCAATGCTAATGCGATGAACTAACTATATATAAGTTTACCTGCTAAAGGTCTATCTGTGTAATTGTGTGGGAGAACAAAGAGACAGGTGACCAAGGTTTTAGTTCATGTTTGTACTGTAAAACAAATATAAAAGGTTTAATTGCATTGCGAGTACGCAATTAAGTTAAACGAATATCGTAAACTAAAAGGGGGAATGTGACGTCCCATCATGCCTTTCGCGCCCTGAAAGTCGGACACGAGACTTCGTGTAAAGTCTGTGGGTTCCAATATTTTGCGCATTCCAAAATAAAGTCCTTACGGGTTCCCGTATACAAGTTTATAAGGGTTTGCGTTGGTAAAAAATCAACTTGCAACTTAGTAACCGCTAACGTAACTGCTATGGCTCAGAAAGGTTCAATTCCGGCTCCGACTTGATCTTCAGTAAGCTCGGGTTTCTCTTCAAATCGTATAAATCTTTCGCCTTTTACTAAAGATTTCCGTGGAGAGGAACATTATGAGTATCAACTAATTTTTAGAATGCCCTGCTTCACGGCGGGGCTCCCTTCTCTGTCAAAAGAAAAGTTTATACATCCGTCAAATAACCCCAATAAAAGGTTGCTGACGATTAGACAGAAAACGAATTAAATCATAGCTGATCATATAATTCCATACTTGAACTTCTTATGCACCATGTATCTTGTTATATTAGAATGTCCCGCATTCATTAAAGAGATGTGCGTTGCTATATTAACTATGATGAAAGAAAATGAAGTATTAGGTAAATGACGTGGGTACCTTTGCTACTGAACTCTAGTGACCGTAGATTGTAACTGCAATACATGCAATATCTGACAAGGGTGAAACGTACCACTTACTTCATTCAGTTGTGTGTACCTACTGATGTGTTGCAGTGGGATATTTAATTGAGTAGTTCAAGAGGATTCATGCATTCATACCTTAATAGAACGCTAGCAATAACGTTTTGAATTTTTTTTAAAGCGTCAACTAAATGAAGGCATTACATGAACGCCATAATCGTACGCACTTAATTCTTGTATCCATTTCTGTCAACACCAAGACGAAAACACTGTTTGTAATCAATTAAATGCCAATGTGAGACACCGAGGGTTGCGTGCGTTCAAAGTCAAAGAGAATTGAAGTTAGTCTTGGATTTGTTCATGACTGTATGATGTTTCTACAGGTGATAAGGATGAACTCACTGACCTTCCTGAGAGCCCTGTCCTCTCTAATACTGCTGTCAGGTTGGATTTCATAAAGACGTTTTTTATTGAATGTTTAGGGGGAGGGGTGTGCTCCGTATAGATGGACTGGGAGTTTAAAACAGAAGCTTGATTCTTACCAAGGACTGTCTGCTCCTCCTCTTACTACCCAGGTTTGCTGGAGGCCAAATCCCTGAGGGAGGTGAAAAACGTGGAAGGTATAGAGATGAGATGGATGTATTTTCACAATCCGAGCAAATTCGCTCATGAACTAACATGCTGTTCAGGTGTCACTTCTTGTGAAGCACATTTATATCTGCTGAATGAATACAAATGGCAATATATCAACTAATTGGATGAAATGTGCGTGTGTTTCCTGCTCGTCTCCTCACCGTGGTGTCTGGTCTGAACGGTGTCGAACACGCCAGCTGTACGCATCGAGTCCGCTCAGGCGCACGGCTTCCTGTCTCAGGCGCGGCCCAGGAGGAACGTCGACCCCAAGTGGCACCGTGGCACGCCGGACTTCCAATCCTACTACCGCTTCTACACCAGCATTGGCCACATTGAAGGGGTGAGTGTTTGGATGGTCTGTCTAGTCAACATATAAATCGTAATATTTCATTTGATTAATAACATTATTTACTTATTTCTTTAATGACTTTCCCTCCCTCCATCAGCTTTATGAGATAGATAAGATTCGGATGCTGTATCAGCAGATGCGTCACCTTGAGCAAACTTACGGTCCAGATGCCTCCAGCTACCAGAACGCCCTGGGCGTCCAGACGACCACATCGCCCCCGACCACCACCACCCAGCCCCCGCCTCCCCCGACCACCCAACCCCCCCCTCCAGTCTTCTCTGACGCTGACATAATCCACTTGTGCAACCCCAAAGACCCACTCTGTAAGCCTAAAATCGTGTACCTGCCAACAGGGGCAGTCCCTGTTCTCTGTGACCCAAGATACCACCCTGCCTGCCAGCCCAAATCGGACAAGGACGTACCGGAGGACCCAGAAGAACCTGCCATTGAAGCCACTCCTCCCCCTCCCCCTCCTCCTCCCCCCCAGAGGCTCGCCCCTCCCCCAGAGACCAGCCCCAAAGCGATGGAGTATGACTGTGACCCGTACTGGGATCCTGACTGCCTCATAGACCACCCGCCCCGCCCGGTCGAGACCATCGCCCTCTCGCCGCCGCCCCCGACTCCACCGCCTGTTGAGGAGAAAGTGAAGGAGGAACAGGCTGCTTCAGCAGTGCCAGAGGAGGAGACTGAAGCCCCCGGCGTTCAGTTTGACCCTTACGATTACCGCCGAGACCTCTTCAACCCGTACCTGTATACTAATCCAGCTAAGGAGCCACAATAAACATGTGATTATCCTCCCAGATGTGTGAACGTCAAATGACAAGGACTGGTTAAATTGTAAGGTCTGTTTCTCATTTTAAGATAGAGTGTGTATGAAATCTTGATAATAACAATGCTAGCATTAGAATATAAATCTGGAGGACTTAATTTCACACCTCAAAATCATATAATGTATACATCTCTTGGTTCTAAGTGCCGAATACAAACTTGTGATCACACTCAGCACTTGGGTAATTCTTTATTGTGTGTGTTGTGTGTGCAGGTGTGTTGTGTGTGTGTGCCACTTTCAGCAGTGCTTATTCTCAAATTTAGAGACTTGTTCACAAGCTTGCTAGTTTTTTGGGGGTGACATTTCAATAATTTGTTTATTCTTTGAGGAGGATGCGGTGTGACGGCGTACGTTGGCCCATCTGTAACGTTACAACAGTTTCGAACCAGGAGAAAGGATTTTTCCGCCCTACCGTCCTCACTCGTAACAGTAGAGTCGTAGCTAGCCGAAAGACGGATTAGCTGGGGAGCCGTGAGAAGGCACCAGTGAAACGCGTGAGATCCTTGTGTGTATTGACCTCTAAATGGCCTCATAAATCCAGTACCAGTGCAGATAGGGTGATGTGGCCTCCTGTCTCAGAAACTAGCAGCCGTGCACTCGACCTGCCTATTTTGGTATTGATATTATTACTATATTTTAAAAA
>BROE01000019.1:8547941-8591599 GCA_036571765.1 Plecoglossus altivelis
ACGGGGATATCTTTCATTGTGTGTGTGTGTGTGTGTGTGTGTGTGTGCCACTTATCAGGCAGTGTTATATCTCAAATTTAGAGACACTTCTGTTTCACACTGCTGTGGTGACATTTCAATAATTCATTTATTTTGAGGAATGATACAACAACTTGGGATCCCCCCGGAGGAGCTGGAGGAGGTGTGTGTGGAGAAGTAAGTCTGGGCCTCCCTGCTCAGACTGCTGCCCCCTATATACTATATAAAAAAACACCAAAGATCTGTTTTTTAACTATATTAATATAAAAAGTTGTCCTACAAGAAAATATGATTTATTTTCTATTCAGACATCAGAACATTCTTGAGTACTATGAACAATTACTAACATATAAAACATGTATTACTATTCATTGCATTGCGAGCACGCAGTTAAGTTAAATGAACGTCGTCACTAAACTAAGAGAGGGAATGTCACATCCCATCATGCCTTTCGCATACTTAAGGTCGGACACGAGACTTCGTGTAAAGTCTGTGGGTTCCAATATTTTGCGCATTCCAAAATAAAGTCCTTACGGGTTCCCGTATACAAGTTTATAAGGGTTTGCGTTGGTAAAAATCAACTTGCAACTTAGTAACCGCTAACGTAACTGCTATGGCTCAGAAACGCTCAATTCCGGCTCCTTCTTGATCTTCAGTAAGCTCGGGTTTCTCTTCAAATCGTATAAATCTTTCGCCTTTTACTAAAGATTTCCGTGGAGAGGAACATTATGAGTATCAACTAATTTTTTGATGCCCTGCCTCACGGCGGGGCTTTCTCTAATGTCGAAAGTAATAAACATATCTTAGGTTTCACACAACTCAAAAATACACCGAATTCCTAATACTGAAAACACTACAATTCGATATATTACACTTTATATTTTGACTTATCATTATTAACACCCTACATATCATTCAAACACATGCGTTACCATATTAATTACACCCTTCAACATAAGTACTTGTTTTATTGTTAATGTGGCGCCTTGCTACCGCACTCCGGTGGCCATACATTGTAACTACAATAAATCTAATATTTGAAGTGGGGGGAAAAATACCACCAACTTCACATAATTGTGTCTATCTAATGATGTGTTTGTGAACGATTCTAATAAGTAGTTAATATTTTGAAGATGAATCACGGCTTGAACACTAGCAACATCTAGTTTCTCTGCTACAGAGGAAATGCGTAAATGAAATACATGATTTTCATGAACGCCAAAATCATACCACATTCTTATGAAGACTATCTATTTCAGTCCTAATACGAAAACGTTGTGTGTAAATTCTGTTTGCAGTCAGAATGTTTTGATGTCTGTCTGACATGCTTAAGTACTATGTATGACGTTACTACCAAGTCGTCAAGACATTCTGAAAAAATCTGGTGATCTCATTCTGAATGAGACGGTATATCGGTAGCGTGGCCGAGCGGTCTAAGGCGCTGGATTTAGGCTCCAGTCTCTCTGGAGGCGTGGGTTCGAATCCCACCGCTGCCATAGGGTTTTAGCGGGGTATTACTACAAGTACAAAATATAATTATCAAATTGAGTAAGACAACATTAAATCTTATTTTAAATCATCTTTTTTATTTCGACGTAAACAGCTTTCACGTAGACTTTAATAAATCATCTGAAAAGGCACCGCTGGGATTCGAACCCAGGATCTCCTGTTTACTAGACAGGCGCTTTAACCATCTAAGCCACGGCGCCAGGCACACGACTCATGACATAATGAGAGTCAAGATAGAAAAAGCATAAACAATATTCCAAAATAATAACTAATAAAAACTTCACGACGAGGATGGGATTCGAACCCACGCGTGAAGAGCACAATGGATTAGCAGTCCATCGCCTTAACCACTCGGCCACCTCGTCGGTGGCAGCACAAGTGTACTTAAATATTCCGAATTTTCTAAACCACGTTGTTAATGTGCTATAGTTAATACGTTCAGTGAAGACGTCTCTTCACAATAATTCCACCCATAACATAATACGACGAAGATGGGATTCGAACCCACGCGTGCAGAGCACAATGGATTAGCAGTCCATCGCCTTAACCACTCGGCCACCTCGTCGGTGGCAGCACAAATGTACTTAAATATTCTGAATTTTTTAAACCACGTTGTTAATGCGCTATAGTTAATACGTTCTTTGAAGACGTCTCGAAACAGCCACCATATACGTTCATTTTCGTAATTTTCAACGTAGTTTATGTGCCGACAAGGAGGGTGAAGCCGTAGGGTTTTCACAATAATTCAAACAACAACATAATACGACGAAGATGGGATTCGAACCCACGCGTGCAGAGCACAATGGATTAGCAGTCCATCGCCTTAACCACTCGGCCACCTCGTCTGAAACAGCCACCATATACGTTCATTTTCGTAATTTTCAACGTAGTTTATGTGCCGACAAGGAGGGTGAAGACGTAGGGTTTTCACAATAATTCCACCCATAACATAATACGACGAAGATGGGATTCGAACCCACGCGTGCAGAGCACAATGGATTAGCAGTCCATCGCCTTAACCACTCGGCCACCTCGTCTTTGGTATATAACTCACACTTTAATTTTGTATAATTGTTGAAGCGAATAAGTTCATTTGCAGAAAGATTCAATGAAGAGGTACGATATTTCACGTCTTCGTGATAATACAAACAATAGCATAATTTTGCGACGAGGATGGGATTCGAACCCACGCGTGCAGAGCACAATGGATTAGCAGTCCATCGCCTTAACCACTCGGCCACCTCGTCTGTTAGGCAAAATGTCTACTTTGATTTTTCGACATTTTTCAAAGCCATGTAGTTAATGTGTTGAGTATATTTTTTTTATGAATAACGACTTACATATGGATGAATTACAAATGAATCAGATTCGATATCCAGCGTGTTACTTTTCAATGATTAGAAAATAAGATTAAGCATGTTTCAACCTTATCAACCTTTTCTGCTCTTTCTTACGTGAAGTAACACGTTGGGATGAATATCCATGAAGAAAACGAATGTCATTGTGAGGAAACATGACGCTAAGACATGACGAGTGGAGTCATGATTCATTTGTTATTTACAACATCTTTTGGACGTAATTATTTTTCTTCATATCATTTCACCACCGAAAATACTCGAACTTCGTTTGAGTATTACCTTGTTTTCCACAAACCATACAGGAAGTTGTATTGTTATAGTTTATAGGAAACAAGTTGGGTAGATATTTTAGTCGACGTTAATGTTAACATATTTGTCAGATAGGGAGTTCCGGAGTGTTGCGTTTCTCCGAAATCCGGGTGAGAATAATCATTTCTCATCCTTGCCCAATCATCATGTTCTGATACTTCACGAATGAAGTAACAGGTAAGGATGTACCTCACTGACGATAGCCTATCATATGGCTGAAGAATCTATTTATTAAACCACGTGACCGACCGGGTCATGGTTCGGTAATACGGATCTTCACGGTTTCTTGTCTGAGAGTCTAATATTCGTCATATTATATAATTCTGGGATTTAAGTTGTTGATCAATCAGTTGCAGGAACAGTTTTTGTTTGTAGAACTGTCCAATCCTTTGCGTTCATATTTGCATACCGTCGGAATTTCAAGCCTTCCTATTGGTGGAGACATTCTCATAACTTTCTTGTCTTTTATATCACTGAACATGAACCATTGTGCCATATAGTACGACCACGAAGACGTACACTTTTTACTTATCTTACCTTTACATCGTCAATGGTTCTTCAATTGCAAAATAAACACAGAAAGCAGCCGTTTAATCCACCCTTCCCTCCACCGCGACATGTGTAGTTATACTTCCTGATTCACGATTCTGTCGTAATAGTGGTCAAATGTCATTTAAGATTTGCGATTAAAATAAAACTGTATCAATGACTTTTTTTTGCATGTATGCTATTGCTCAATCCAAAGGAAAACGTTATAAATCAAAGATTGTAATTGGCGCTACTTAACAGGGCATCTATCTGTTTTTAAACCAATATTGAATCCATCGTGAAGGAATAATGGAGTCATTATGTTATCGATTGAATCAAGATGACAAAACCCATGATAAATGTGTCTTGATTGGGGGCTGTCTTCGGTGGTTGAGGTTTAATGCTTAAATGCTTAAGTAATGTCCTTGTTCTGCTATATACATGTACTACAGCTGCTGGGCTACTCACTAAACCTGTTGATTAACCATGCATGTAAAGCTAATTGCTATATTTATTGCTAATCCTGTTGAGTTACGTTTGGTAATCAAATAACACCGGTTAGAGCAGTTTATAGATATTGTGTCTAGTACTACATTAGCTTTCCCTCAACGCATAAGATAGCGTGGCCGAGCGGTCTAAGGCGCTGGATTAAGGCTCCAGTCTCTTCGGGGGCGTGGGTTCGAATCCCACCGCTGTCAACTCTATTATTTCAAAACCGTATATTTTCAGACACGTAACGTGGACGACACTCTCTGCACACTCATTGAAAATGTATCAGTATGCCATATTTCCCTAACAGTTAACCCACGGACACCCATCATACATGCAAACCACTTGATTAAACATATAGGGCTATATACATATACATGACTATATCACCCTGATAACACAACTGTTTACTGTGTTTCACCCCACCCCCTCTCAGGCATCGCCATTTTCCTGGCATCATCACAGCCACTAATTCTCCACCTTCAAAGATGAATGCCTACCCTCTCAGATGCCTTGTCATGTCATAGATTAGCTTGTCTAATTAGCTATATGAATTGCACCCAAAAATGGCTACAAGACATTGAGTGGGCACAAGTTTGCCCGGTCATACACATGGTTGATCTGTGCCATTCCTTTGCCTGGCCACCCATTTCAACCTGCGGCTCGACGAATGACGTCAACAAGCCATCTTTGTTCCTTTAATCCAAGCGTCTGTTTATTACACGTTCATTACCGAAGTGACACTGCGAAGACTAACGTAAGCAGATCTCCAGTCGCAAAATTTAACAAGATTTTGGACGAACTGAGATTATTAAAAAGGGGGTTCAATTGTGGAATACATTTGGCCAGTATTAGACATTAACACTCCCACCAACAGAAAACGCCAGCGGAGTGAATCTATTGCCAGGAAGGAAAAGCAGAGCGCTGTTCAGAAGACAGTCCGCTTTAAAGCCACCTAGGCGAAGAAATCCAGTTCGGACTTCATTACATTTATAGCCAAATACACCAAAAGACATGTAAGTATCACGCCATCTGCCAATTTGGGAGACACGTTTTATTTCCATTTTGTGTGTCAATGGAAAATAATGTCATTTTTCTGTGAAACTAGACGATGCAACCCTTGTCTAGAAGGCTTTTATGTCCAATATATATCGTTTCTTAATGTCTTCCTTAATGCGCTTGGATATTCTACCAAAATCAATGTATATGAAATTTAACGGTTTATGTAAATTGACACAAAAGAACAATTAAACTGAATTATAGTAGCCGGGTTACAGGAGATTCATTTGTAGGCGTCGAAGGGCTTTTCGCTGGCCCTTGAGGTTTATGGATATTATTTAAGAGTAAATGCCTAATTTAATTTGAAATAAGATAATCGGTGTTACATTTCCGCGGCAAGCAGGTTTCCTTATCATTGAGCTCCGTCACGCACTCCTTTTTTCCAGATTGGACTGGTTCGAGTAAATGAATAGCTTGTTGTCTGAGTAATTGTCTATAGGTTATAGTAACAGCCTATTCGGAATTTATATAAGACTATAGAAAACACCAAGTAACCTTTTGGTCACTTGGATAGATGTGATGGTCTCTGCTTATCGTTTGTTAGAAACAATTGTTTAGAGACGGAGGTGGGTCAAACACCTTGAAATCCACTTGAGAGATTTGATGCGACCAATACGTGGAATCTTTAAAACGAGAAGCTACATATTGTCTTTGATGTTGCTAAATGGATAGGCTAGGCTAGACTATTATTAGCCATCTTGTTGGCTTAGCCGATGTGATATTGCTAACCAACTGTGGGGGTGGGGGGAACTGACGCTCATTTCAGTCGATTATCACGCGACGACGGACATTAAATAGCTTATTTTATCAGTTAATGAAGGGTAAACCGTGGACGTGACGCGTTGTCTCTCTATAATGTACTTCATTATTTTGTTGTAGCATGTTATTTCGGCACTAAACAGCGCGCAGGTGTTAAACTGAGAGAGAAGATGGCCGTGGGTGGCAGTCTTTTCTCATGTCGATTTGTGCATGCAAACAATTATCTGTTGAAGTAAAAGCATACAGGTCGTTGAAACCAGTCCGTTTTCACGTGGATTGCTTTACAATGAAATACTCATTCTCAATGAACTCATATTAGATATGTACTCTTGGTCACGAATAACGCCCTTGGTGTTACAGAAGAAACGATGCAGTCTGTGTATATATACTTTTTTTTGTAAGCATGAATGGCCTCGCCGTTTCACTGAAAAGGATATTTGTTGAATCCTAGCCATTTTATTGTATAGGCCTTTTCGTGACCGCTCTACGCCATGTTATCACTAGGCCCGTTTCAGCACTGGACAGCGCCGTGATATTCTTTTCTCATAGTGCTGAAATGGACTTGGAGTGATGGATCAAAAGTGTTTTTACATGGATCGTACTAAATTAAGATGTATATTTCATGCCATCTGTTTATGCGATTAACGTTAGAACCTGTTACGGATAGGCTATAGTAAAGAGTGTCCAATAGTTCACCTGAATCAAAAGTGAAATCGGTGCCAGTACGGCGTAAAAGCAAAGGCAGCATTTATCGATATCAAGCTGTTATCAACTGGTGCTTTTGCTCCACAACAGAGGCGTTGCTCTCGTAAAAGAAACACGTTACCGTTTCTTATGTTAACGCCAGTCACAGCTGTAGCAATTAGACTAGCCACCAAACACAGGCACGCGATGGACGCATTTAGGGGAAAATATTTGGCCTCGCTCATCTCTACTTTCCTCAGGGCACTCGGAGGTGAAAGAGGCCTGGATTTAGCTAAAAATAGAGCTAGTAATATAAGGTTGTATTTAGCGACGCCATCGTCTAAAAGAGACGTGATGGTTACAGAACCGTAGGCTACAGTTGGCATTTTGTAGTACAAATTCAACAAAGTATTCTGACTTCACATGTTGCATTTGAATAGAAATGATGACCCTTCTAGACCTGGAAACGGCAATCGACAAACATTAAGAGCATTCAGAGAGGATTCAAGTAACACATGGGGGATTAGCTGTTAGTGGCGGCCTTTAAAGGTGACCTTTATACAGAGTTTTGTCGCCCTCTAGTGGAGGAACAATGGCACTAGTACAAGCCGACTTCGGCCGTCACAAAATCATTCATATAGATCCACTGATTCTGTGGCTGAACGTATAAATTAAATGTAGATTAGTCACTATACGATTTAATATATACTGTTATAAAGAGTTTAACAAAATCTAAATTCATTTGTGTGGCTGTCAAACATAATTAATCTGGTACAATCTTGCAGCACATGTGGCGTCACATGTGCAGCAAGATAAACAAGCTAGCCAGTTTATTAATTAAACTTTATGTATTTATTCGAGCTAGAAAGACCCGTAGCTATTCGTTTTTTTCATAGCTAAAAATATTATACAATGATAGATTTCAATTATGCCTCATGCTTTTAGCTAAAACGCTTTTAGTTAGAGGCCTTCAATTTGCCCTTAAGTCTGATTGCACAACCAGGCAAAGTTAGCAACGTTTGACCTCACGAAGTCCTCGTTGGCTAACAACGTGCATTCTCAACCATCTTAGGTTTATTTACTAATATCTTTAACCATATAGACTGCCATACCTCATGCAGAACTTCATCCAGGTGTGGTCGTGTCGTGACATTATTTCATCCTAAAGGGATTTTCTTTAACCGGACGTCATTTACGTTGGCATTGCTAACCAACTCCATCGTCACCCGGCAATTATGAGGGGGGGCGAAACGGAAAACATGTTGGTTACAAACCGCTTCAATTTGTTAACAGCTCTGACCTGTCACAACTCCAGTGTCTACAGCGATGTGATGCCAGAAAGAGGGTCTCTTTCGGTTTATAGTTCAGCCTGGATTATATGTGTAGTATGATCATAGAAATAAGTAAACATTTAAAAAAGAACATTAAGAATGGTTTACAGTTCAAAATTGCACTTCGCAGTTAAAAAGGGTACATATACATGTTGATTTGAAGGTAAATTTAGAGTTCACCAGAAGATAATGAGATATTCTCTCTGACATTTTGTGTGTGCGTGTGTGTGTGTGTGTGTTTGTGTGTGTGTGTACGTGTGTGTGTGTGCATGTGTGTGTGTGTGTGCGTGTGTTTGTGTGTGCGTACGTGCGTGTGTGTGTGTGTTTGGATGCCAGGTCTGCCCCTGCAGCCGGAGCTCCAGCACCAGAGGGAGGTAACCAACCTCCCAACCTCACCAGCAACCGCCGCCTGCAGCAGACACAGGCGCAAGTAGATGAGGTGTGTTTCCCATGGACCCTGCATGATGACGCAGACGAACCCACACACAGCCGTCCGTTTACACGAATCCCTGAGCCGTTCTGTCGTTTTGACCTTCTCTTTGTGGTTTGATACATGATTACACCCCCACCCCACCCACCCACCCCCCACCAACCCCCCCAATCTGCTGTCAAGTCTCATCAAACGACAACTCCGGTCGTGAATCACCTACAAACTCGCGCAAATTTAAGCATTACCTTCCCGCCAATGAGACGACACACACGAGTGTTCAACTGATGTGTCTCGTGACAAAAACGAGCCTGTCTCTATCTGACCCGTGCGGGTTCCCCTCCCCCAGGTGGTGGATATCATGCGTGTGAATGTCGACAAGGTCCTGGAACGTGATCAGAAGCTATCTGAGCTGGATGACCGGGCCGACGCTTTGCAGGCCGGAGCCTCACAGTTTGAGACCAGTGCCGCCAAACTCAAGAACAAGTATTGGTGGAAGAATGCTAAGGTAAGCGCCTCCCGAGAGGCCAAGATGTGCCCTCCCAAAAGATTTACACTGATGTTGTAATTCCCAATTGTCTGAATTGTAAACAAGTTACAATCGGACGGCGTACGCTGTCATGGAAAGCTGCTTTGGTTTGAGTTATTCCTGCTGTTCGTTCTCGTCAATGATTCTGTGTGTCCATCTTTTTCTTCTCCAGATGATGATTATTCTTGGGGTGATATGCGTGATTGTCCTCATCGTTGTCATCGGTAAGAGATTCTAGGTCACAGAGCTCCAATGTCTTCTCAGTGCTGCACTGTCCCTCAGTTTTAATGATGGCCTCCTCTGAGTCGTTATCTGTGTCTATGTGTTTTTCTTTCTCTCCACTTCTGTCCATCTCACTCTCTTGCTCTCTCTCTCCCTCGCTGCCGCATCTCTGTCTCGGTGTCTATCGCTCTCATTCTCTCTTTCTCCTTCCTTCCTTCTCTCTCTCCTTCCTTCATTCTCTCGCTCTCACTCTCTCTCCTTCCCTCCTTACATCTCTCTCTTCCTCCTTTTCATTCTCTCCTTCTCTCTCTCATTCTCTCTCTCCTTCCTCCTCTCTGTCTTCTCTGTCTCATTATCTCTCTCTGTACTCCTCTCTCCTTCTCTCTCTCTCTCTCTCCTCTCTCATTCTCTCTCTCCGTCCTCCTCTTTCTCTCTCTCCTCTCTCTCCTTCTCTCTCTCCTCTCTCTCCTTCTCTCTCTCTCTCCTCTCTCTCTCATGCTCTCTCTCTGTCCTCCTCTCTCTCTCCTCTCTCCTTCTCTCTCCTCTCTCCTTCTCTCTCTCTCTCCTTCTCTCCCTCCTTCCTCCTCTCTCTCTCTACAGTGTACTTCAGTACCTAAGAGGAGTGACTCCTACCCCAGTCGACACTCCAGACTGCCAGCTACCTTGCGACAGAAAACCCTTCTAATTGATGACTAAAGTAACAATTGACGATCAATCAACTAATTCGATTGTTCCCCAAACAGTCTAAATATGACGCTTCTGGCCCCCCTCCCCCCTCCCCTTTCTTCCACCACCTCACCTCTGGACCCCTGTCAATCTTCGTCCTGTGAGTTTGTGGCCCTGCCTCCTGTGTAAATACTGCTTTTCTAAACTTAATTTCACACTCAGAACCCAATACTTGTTGTGATTGTTACTTGATAACGACAAGAGAAAAAGGAAACTATGGTCCTGGCGATAATTGTTATATACCAGATATGAAATATATATATACTTCTTTGTAGAGTTTTATTCTGATATAATGTTTTTTGTAGGTTGTGTGTGTGTGTGTGCGTTTTGCATTTTTTAATTTTTGTATTAATTTGACTTATGCTTCAGAATTCAACTACTGCCTAATCATCAGAGTGTGTGTATATTGCACGTTCTCTTCCTGTTTCTGCCTGTCTCTGGTTCCTCTGGCTCCGTCTCAGAGCATAGGTGCATATTTGCACAGTGGACTTAGTTTCCTTTAACCGAGGTAATCAATATTCCCCTCACTTTCCCCCATCCATCCTTCCTTCTCTCTTCCATACTTCTCTCTCTCTCTAAACCTCTATCTATCTAAACCTCTCTCTCTCTCTCTCTCTCTCTCAGTCGCTCCCTCTCCTGTTATCCTACTTCCTATCTCCCCCTTTCTTCCCCTGTTTCCAGCTATTTCTCTTCTTTGTAAACTGCCATAGTACAGTTGGACCAATGTCTGTAGATGTTACTTAAGTTACTTTTTAGTGTCTTATTTCGAAAACATTCCTCCATTGCAGTCTAGTGCAAATGCTGTCGGTGTAGCACATGTATGTGTAAGTATCTTTGAAAAGTTATAATATATATATATGTATAAAGTAAAAGTAAATATTATCACCAATTTCAATCTAACAAGCCAGTGATGAAAACATATTCTGCTAGAAATGATTAATTCATGGTTTCTTTGGGGAGGTTGGCCATGTTGTCATGTTAAAACATCTTTCTTCTCCAATCTTACGGCGATGTCATTGCTAACATATAGCAGACCGAGACTTGTAACTGATACTTACACTTGGAGAGTGAAACACTGCAGCTGTACAAACTGGTGACAGATATCAATGCTGTGTTTTCAAATGTCATTCGGCCACTCCTAATCTAAGACACAGACAAGCCTTAGTCTCATTTGTAAACAATTACAAACCAACTCTCTGGAGATCTCAAGGCCCTAACTAGCCTCGTACAGTTTTTACTTATGCGTAGGAGGAGTAGCTGAATGAATTAGGGGAAGTGGTTTCAAATGCACAACTGTCCTTGTTTTTGATGGCGCTGTTGAGCTGGTCAAACGGACGACCGGCCGAGAGAGAACCACTCACGGCAAAAAAACCCTCGCCTGTTTGACGAGCAGACCTGGCTTACTCTCAGCGAGTCCCAAAACGGACCCTAAACGAGGAAAAGAAATGGCGTTGACACACAAACCTAGTCTGTAGTTCCCACCCCCCCCCCCAAAAAAAACTAACGCTGCTCGACTAGTCGGTGAATTGGCCCTGTGGTCGCCAGCCTCTTTCATATCGTCTGGGATGTGCCGTCAGTAGTGAAGCACTGTAGCCAGCATTCCAGGAAACGTCACGAGGAACAGCATCCATTTCCGTAAAGAGTACAGGTGTGAACGTTTAGCTGTTGCAGTGGTTCTCTCTCTCTCTCTCTTTTTGTGTCTCCCTAGTTACTGCCTTTTTCTTTTGTAAACATAGTAATAGAGTATATTTATATAGTATATTTTTTTCGTGTGTGAAACAGACAGATAGAGAGAAGAGCGCAATCAGGATTGACCTAATTGCCGTTAGCAGTAAGCTTCTCGATCTCTGTGTGTCTTGTATGTGTGAGTGTATTTTTTGCAAGTCAGCTCTGTAAGTTACACACTGCCAAGCAACTAGGGAGAGGCTTCTGTTATCAATTCTTTTCTCATTGGTGCCCTTACTGGTTTGGTCTTAATAGATGCTCTAGCTTGCTCTACACTTTTGAAATCCCCTTTCTCCCAATCTATCTTCAATCAAAGAAATACTCAGATTTTAGTTACACCCTATAGATCTTTTCCCCTGTCGGCGATCCTTCAATCTGTGTGTGTGTGGTGTGTGTGTGTGTGTGTGTGTGTGTGTTGGAGGAGCTCTACCTGTCTTGGGAATATCCCTGGTTTATCCTGACAGATTAGGCCGCTTTGACCTAGACGGTAGGGCAAGCTGTTACTATGACAACTTAATAGTGTGAGTGGAAGTGAATGTGTGTGTGTATGTGTGTGTGTGTGTGTGTGGTGTGTGTAGGGAGCGTGTGTGCGGTACAGAGCCAGCAACAGTCAAACACTGGCTCCTGATTTGCCTTTTTATCTCTAATCTGTGTGGGCGGTGACACTCACACAGTCAAACACACACACACTCACACAGTCAAACACACAGACCACATACTGCGACTAGGAGTAGTATCAACATGCAGGAGGTACACACAGGAACACACTCCTACCGGGGACGGAGGGTGTAGTAGCGGCACACAGTCAAAGGCAGATGATGGAGTTAACCTTTGGCGTGTGCGGGGGAATCATGGCACTTTCCTCGGTGCGATGATTGTGATCATGTACTCCAAATCAAACATAAGGCCTCAAGCACTCCATAGAATGCAGAGGAACCACACACAGGTAGATCAGAACGTATCGCACCGCGTAGCAACGGAATCCGCACACGATGTACGTAAGACGGTCACGAAGTGCAAGGTACGTGAGAAAAGCACTCTCGTACTGGTCACAGCGACACAACACACATCAGCACACGGTAACACACACAACTCACGAACACACAACACACACTGCACACATCACACACACACCACACATCACACACACACACGGTCTAATTTGAAAAGAAATGGCCTTAGATTTCCCTGTTCCCTAGTGTTCTCCCTAAATACGGCTGCGCCAAACATAGTGTGTGTGTGCCTGCTCCACAGCAGCGACATTACTTAATCAAGACCGAAGAGCGGAGAGATATGCTGTGTTGCTCTTATTTGAGATGTTGCTCGGGCACGGGGTGACCGCATCGAGGTACCGATGGGTAGTATGAGGGGTCTCGTGGTCCATCGTACCGGGGAGCGAGAAAAGCTCTGTGTGCGACCAAGCAGTCGCAACGACAGGGGAGTCTGCTTTACCGGGTGGGCGTAAGACGCGCAATGATAGATATGTGATAAAGTGTTGTTACATCTCGATGGATGACGGTGCTGCTAATCCCACCGCCTGGTGGGTGATGGCTGACGGTCGCATGTCGAGGAGGTCATCGAGTCGGGCGAAGTGAAGGACGTGAGAGCTGGGCCGGATGCATCCGCAGGGCCATGGGTAGTCTATGTAAGAGCATCATACTCTTTATTCAAAAAGACCTAGGTATCCACCTTGGTAAGGCACGATGATCTAAATGTACATTTTAAACATTTTCCGTCGAAATTCAAAACCCCTAAGCACAATGTGCTTCAGCACCTCTGGCTCCCTGCGTCACCTGTGAGACTTATTGCCCATCATAAAGAGCCTCAGTAGGTGTAGTGTTGATCGGCGGACGTGTTCACTGTGAGGTCTTACTTTTTGTGTGTTAACGCAACTCGTTAGTGGGCAGAGCGTACGCTCATCTGATTAATAAGATGCTTCGTGATTGTTGGATATTTTTGTCACACAGGCTCTTCATTGTGGATAGCAGTAGGAGTAAGTCAAGTATTAAACTTGATGCCTCGAACGTAGTAAGTTCCGAATATGTGTTAAGTGATGGTACAAAGTATAAACTTGAACTATAGCTGTTAAAACAAAAAGCAACAAAAGAAACAAAAAAAATAAAAGATCTGTATTGTTTGGTGTCGTAGTGTGGGGCGTTTGGGCGGGAAGAGGGTCTAATCTCCTCAGGTAGGAGATATTTCAAGTTCCAACGAAATCTAGGTGAAGATTTAAAAAAAAAACCGTGAAGTCAAATTTGGAATTTCAGCCAATTTAAAACATTCGAGGGGTTACTATAACTAGTCAGTGGCACCTTGCACTGGTCTTAATAAGTTTTCGGTGTACTGGAGTAACTTTACACCGGTGAGGGTAGGACTCCAGTGTAACTCACTAATTCAAGGGTTGTCCGAAGAACGCTCAGCCAATCAAATACATATATTAAAAAAACGGTCAAAATTGGTGTATGTGAGTGGTCTTTCTGTTGCTTTTTCTCTGTAAGAAAGAACGCGTGCATCTTTTAACGACCGGACACCTTTTCTGTTGTATTCTAGGTATTCAGTTGGGGTGGGTGCGGGGACGGCTCAAACCGAAAACGAAAGACTGTTGTTGTTTTTACGTCAACCTAAAGAGGCGCGCGGTGATCTCAACATAGGAGGGAACCTTTTGAGACACCGCATCCTCCGAGATTGATCGTAAACTAACAACGTTCTTTCCGTTCACATCGAATCACAAGGATCTGGACCAAATGTTTCCCTTTTTTTGATTTGTGTTTAAGTTACTGATAACTTTAGAATTATGTCAGTGACTTGCTTGCTTGTACTTTTGGAAGACAGGTGAAAGAAGAAGACAATAGAGACTTTCTGAGTAAATCCTTTTAGAGAGGTCAGGAAACTGAGATGGTACATTTAGTAGAGGTTCTTTAACCATCCTGTTAAACCATATGTTCAGTACATTTAGACTGATGTCATGAATCGCGCCAGATTTCTGTGTTCTTAAATTATTTTTCATTTAGGGAGGGAACTATTTTGCTTTTCTTTTGGGTAGGGGGTTTGGGGAACAAGAACTTATATGTCCCCTTTTCACCCAGGCTTACTGGAGGGACTAGGCTGGGTGATCACGGGAACTATGCTTCCTTGTTCACTTTTGTTAACCTATTGATACATTTCTTGTTTTTATTTGGTATAAGGGATTTGGAAACAAATATGGTGGATTACAATGCAACAGAGGAAACTATGGAAAAGTACATAATTGTAGTGTGACTCTATCAATGTCTTATTATATTGATGAACATCATGGAAATATATCTATATTGGAAAAACAACAATGATGATGACTTGTGTTTATTACCCCAGTTTAGGAATATTCCGTGTGTGATGTGGCTGTGTGGGTGGCTGTTTGATTACCATGACAACAAAAAACTGAATAAAACCAATGAAAAAATGGGTCCAAAAATACAAGTGACTTCAAACTTTGTTTAAATGTTTGTTCGAAAATCTGAGATATAGCATTGACATATAGATAAGATATATATCTAGATACATATTTATATGATAAACTGCGTCCACATGCGTTTTTAAAGCTTCTGTAAGCTATAGAATTTGATTTAACGTCTACCACGTTGCTGATAAGTGTAGTTGCCATATGCGTTGCTGCCCCTCAGACATGGACACGAGCGGCAGCAAGTGGATGTCGCCTACGTCACATTACACCGGATCAAACTACACACAACATTCCAAGGATCTAACCTCTTTATAATGTTACATCGACGATTTACTGGTCCTGAGGCTTCTTCGTGTTTTATGTGCATTATTTGCATGCCGCTTAAGATAAAAACGTCTAAAATGGAGAGAAAAAAGATGTTGTGATTGTGCTGCAGAGTCACAGAAAGGATGCGTTTAAACAGTACATTCATGCAATGCACTTGGTTCGTTGATCACATTGCATTCAAATAATGTACGTCTACATACATTGAGACATAATAAAATCCACTCAATTGTCTACACAAAACACATGGGCGACTGTAACGGCGGTGTATCACGGTGAGTCACACGCAGAGCGGCCACGAGGCTGTCCTGTCCCAGCAGAGCGGCGCGGGGTTGGAGGCTGAATCACGGGGAGTCGCTATATCGAAACAGACCCATTACTTGGTACTGCGAAACAATAGCGTCTTCTCATTCATGAATAGCCCGCAATCGACTACGAGTCTTAAACGGTCTATAAGCTTATTATTACAATAATCTATCTTCCTGATTGGCTAACAATGGAAGATGGAGGGTGTTGTGGCACAAACCCTTAAACCCTGTCATTCAAGAAGTGACTGTGAGTTTGTGTTTGTGTACACGAGATTGAAAGTATACGTGGAATCATAAGTAGGCTACAATACAGTTTTTACGACCATACTAGAGCCGTTGGCTCTGGGCCAGACTGGTATAAACACCAACACACCCACGGGACAAGCAAACCGCAACAAACACGCTTGTAGAGAACGATTCAAGCACAACGCTGCAAATGTTTAACTATTTCCGTGTACAATACACTCTATGATTTTAAGACCCCCTTAGGTCAGACTATTAAGATTCAAGTACATGTACACTAGTTTAATAAGTTTGAAGGAGAACAGGGTGTGAAACACCTTCACATATTCTTCCTTGTGTCGTGAGCTTGATAAAAGTCATGAAAGTAGAAGGAAAGTTGAGGTGGCAAGGACACGAGGAATCGTACCCAGGAACATGCGAAACATGCGGGGTGAGATTATTTGGACATGCCCATGTACTAGTTGACTGAGGAGCATTGCCAGAGCAACGTGACTGAAAAGCCCCGTGCAAGATGGGCACCGCCCTACTCAACCAATGAGCGTTTAGATGGGCGTGCTATACTGGAACAGGGTGGAGTTTAAACCATTTCTGGACCAATCACAGTCACGTATCTCAAAGCATTCAATGCACGTGTGTTTTTGCGTGCTGAGTCGGACGAAGGAAATGTGCAGTGTATACAAGCAGACGATCAACATGAGAGACATGGAAGGAGTAGAGACATAACGCTACCCCGAGTTTCAAAGATTTATATGATTTCTAAACGGTCGAATTCATCACCGTAGATGAGTTTTGAGGAGTGATAACTGCCTCACGCATATCTGTTTCTATAAGAAGGTGAGTCTGCATTTGTATTTATATACTTAAACTAGTAGTCCAGTCAACGAACTGGTCGATACGTTGACTAAGACGCAGGAGAAAAACCTATTAACTGAAACATTGTTGAGATTCGTAACGTGGACATCGGATATACGTACGGAATGTGCATAGCTAAGTCTGGATCTAAGTAGAGATATTGCTACATATACATTGAAAATCCTTTAAAATGTAACCATTACAATGCGGTTTATACAAAATGGATTCCGATTGTTTTGATTGTTAAACGCTAAACAAGTAGACAAACACAATTTAATCAGCCTCGACATGTGTTCTGCCAAAGCCCAACCCATCCGAATGCACGTTGCCCTCACTGTCGTCAACAGTCTCAAAGCCGGTGTCCTTTGGCGTCAGAGTGTTTAACACACAGCACAGTTTTAGCCCACGGTATTGATTCGGTAAACAGCAATGTTACAATTCGCACTTCGCACAAATGTTTTTTTGTTTGTTTGTTGATGTTGTCGTGGTCTGCCATTCTTGTAAACTTGTTAGAGATTCTCTTGATCTAGCGGAAGTTGTGGGTTGGTATAATGAAAATACTTGATTATAGACTCGCCCGGCAGGTTTATTGGTGGCTATTTGTTTTATAGGAGAATACAATGTTCTGATAACATGTTTGGGTACAGATGTAATAAAATATTGATTTGTTTCTCTCTGCAGCGGTTCTGCCAGCCTGGAAACAGAAGTTTCAGGAAGTTCCAAGATTTTTTTTTCTCTTCCAACTTTTCTTTTTTCACCAGCCTTGTTAGATACTAACGGGATGAAAATACAATCAAGATTGTCAGCCGAAAAATCCAAAGTGGAAATCCAATCCTATATCCATATCCTTTTTTTGGCTTTTGCGAGTAAATACTTTGATCTAATGATAGCACTATCCAGACCTATCAAAAGATAATCTTTGTCAAAGATCCGTTGTATATCACTCATTGATTATGAGTGATGATACAGCATACGCCACTCCTAGAAATGACACTAGTGGTGTGTGTGCTGAAGAGGGAGAGCTTGGTGGACAGGAAGGGGCGGGCTCCCTCGGACTGATTGCCAGCTCCTCGGCCAATGGGAAGCGAGTGCGACCCCCTGGGGTTCCCTCCCCCAGGGGTCCTGCGCCGTCCACCTGCGACGACACCGACGCCAACTCCAGCGGAAACGACTCGGCCGAGAGGGAGGTCGAAGGTCACATGGGGCGTGAGGCGTCCACCTGCAGCTCCAACAATGGGAAGGACTCCGCCATGGAGACCACAGAGAGCAAGAGGTGATGATCTGCCACGTGTTTTCAACAGCCTGAACATCATACAACTTAAAGGGTCACAAAACAGTCACATTGACAGTGGAGACCAGGGACATGAGAAATACTGAGATTAAACACACTCTCTCCACTTGGCTACACACACACACACACACACACACACATCATTTGACTATTTACACAGACAAAAAAAAACCCAGATGAAAATGTCGAATCCGAACCGCAACAGTCTGTTCAGCTGTAATAAACCAAACGGTTGTTTTGTTTTTCCCCGCCTGTCTCCCAGCTCCAACTCGCACAGCCCCTCCCCTCCCAACAGCTCCATGGCCTACAGCCTTCTGAGCTGCAGCTCCGAGCAGGACAACCCGTCCACCTCTGGCTGCAGCAGCGACCAGCCGGCCCGTCTGCAGACCCAGAGAGAGCTGCTCAAAGCCCTGAAGGAGCTGAAGATCAGGGTCCCGGCTGACCACAGGGGAAAGGGACGCTCCAGCACTCTGGCCTCGCTGCAGTACGCCCTCAACTGCGTCAAACAAGTCAGAGGTGAGGGAGAGAGAGAGAGAGGACGTGAGGGAGGGGTACCTGGATCCATACTATGTATGATAGATAGGTAGGTGGGTGGGTTGAGTGTGTGTAGATATATATAGATGGATAGATAGGTACTTCATTCATTCCCTTGGAGAAACCGCTGGGGGATCCATGCTCTAAATGTGGTCATCTGTTGCTAGGTTACTCTCGTCATTACAGTTTGTCAGTAGGCTATGTTTCCACTTCCCCAAATGATCATTTTCTTTACCTTTTTTCACGTCTATTCCCCCCCCCCTAGCAAACCAAGACTATTACCACCAGTGGAGTGTGGAGGAGAGTCATGGCTGCAGTCTGGATCTCTCTGCCTTCACCACTGAAGAACTGGACAACATCACTTCGGAATACACGCTTCAGAACACTGTGAGACTATAGAACTGTTCTTTCACACTTTTATGACACGGCCAGAGTCTCTAGTGTTTAAGTTACTCTGCCAATATTTAGGCTGCATTTTATTTATCAGACATCAATACTTCTGAAATCTTGTACAGTAGAAAAATGTCTCAATATCTACTGATGCGTTTTGTGCTCGTCCGCCATCTTTCCTCTCCAGGACACGTTCTCCATTGGGGTGTCCTTCCTGTCGGGCAAGGTGGTGTACATCTCTCCCCAGGCCTCCTCCATGCTGCGCTGTAAACCCGAGAGGCTCCAGGGGGCGCTCTTCTCGGAGCTCCTGGCTCCCCAGGACGTGAGCACCTTCTACAGCAGCACGGCGCCCTGTCGCCTGCCCCCCTGGGCCTCCTGCACAGGCTCTGGTGAGTCCACCTGAGACACACCTGGATGGTGCTCAACTGGATGTCTCGCCTGAGAACCCAGGAGATCTCCGTGTTGTTGTTCTAACCCCCTTGCCCCTCCTCCTCTCCTCCTCCCCCCTCAGTGACGTCCCCTGTGGACTGCACCCAGGAGAAGTCCATGTTTTGCCGCATCCGCCGGGGGCGGGACAGCGAGGGCGAGGTGCGTCTGTACCCTTTCCGCCTCACGCCTTACCAGCTGACCCTCAGGGACTCGGACATGTCCCAGCCCCAGCCCTGCTGCCTCCTCATCGCAGAGAGGGTCCACTCAGGATACGAAGGTGAGCCCCTGGGCCCTAACCCCGAAGACACTGGCCCCTCAAACACTCAGAGCCCCTGATGGGTACAGTTACTGTGTCGTGAGACCTATCGACCTTGCTGATAGGTTCTTCACCTGGACTCAAACAGACTTCTGGAAGTGACGGCTAGATGCTAAATTCTTCATCTGTAGGATAGTTTGTTCTTATGTAACCACCTCTCTCTCTTTCTCTCTCTTTGTCTCTCTCTCTCTTTCTCACCGCCCCTTTCTCTTTCACTCTCTCTTTCTCACCCCCTCTCTACCTCTCTCTCTTTCTCACCCCCTCTCTACCTCTCTCTCTTTCTCCCCTCTCAGCACCCCGTATCCCAGCAGACAAGAGGATCTTCACCACCAGCCACACCCCCAGCTGTCTCTTCCAAGAGGTGGACGAGAGGTTAGCCTTCTCCATCAACCATCGAAGCTCTAGAAGCTTCCTGTGTTTGAATGGGCCGCATGCAGAAGAAGCAATATACTCATGTTGCCATGTGTTACAGGGCTGTACCGTTGCTTGGTTACCTGCCCCAGGATCTGGTTGGGACTCCTGTTCTCATGTACCTACACCCAGACGACAGGCCTGTCATGGTGGCCATCCACAAGAAGAGTGAGTCCATTCCTTCCTCTGACTTTGTCTCGTAGATTCTCTTTGCCTTATCTCTTCTCTTGCGCTCGTAACACCGCATGTCAACGGAAGGTGGATGTCGACCTGAACAGCGTGTCTGGTTCCCCTCTCTTAGTTCTACAGTCGGCCGGTCAGCCGTTTGAGCACTCTCCCCTGCGTATCTGTGCTCGTAACGGGGAGTACCTGACCATCGACACCAGCTGGTCGTCCTTCGTCAACCCATGGAGCAGGAAGGTGGCCTTCATCGTTGGTCGACACAAAGTGCGAACGTAAGTGAACCACCTCGGCGGGCCACTTTGGGGTCGCGAGCCAAAATGACCCCGGTCAGTCGCGTCCTCTTGAAAGGCGGGGAGATAGTCGGTAGGGCAGCTGACTGCAGATCGGGAGGTTAACAGGTTCAAATTCCCTTCTGTGACTGACTTTGGGGCAAAAAAACATCTGCTTAATGCATCCTTATGACAAATTTTAGTATCGTCGTCGTCGTTGTTGAGTCATTGGAATACCGTGTGTTTCCACTCTCATCCCTCCTTCCCCTCTAACAGGAGCCCCCTGAACGAGGACGTGTTCACCCCCAAAGAGGCGGAGACGCGCCCCATGTCCCCGGAGATCCCCCGCCTGAGCGAGCAGATCCACCGGGTGCTGGTGCAGCCGGTCCACAGCTCCGGCTCCCAGGGTGGCCCCGCCTGCAGCAGCCACGGCTCCCAGCAGCCTCGGGGCCGGCAGGGCTCCGACGAAGACAGCAACAGCTACTCCATGCCCGACGGGCACACTCATAGACCGGTGAGTCGTCGCCTCCGCCCCTCCCCTGGAGGAGCGAGGGAAGGAGATGGCTCTAAACTCGATATATTATCGAGGAATCCTGGGCCATGTGAAATGTCGGTGCGTTCCAAATTAGCGCCCGCCTCCTATCCCAGGGTGAACAACAGTAGGGGGCTCTTGCCAACACTGTAGCCTTGTGAATCCTCCCCCCCCGCCCACGGTTAACAACACCACTGAGGCCAACAAAACGAACAAGGATACAGACTCGCACACACCCTGCCTCATCTCCCATCCTGTGTCTGGTTTCAGCAGCAGATGACCTTCCAGCAGATGTGCAAGGACGTGCACATGGTGAAGTGCAGCGGGCAGCAGGTGTTCATGGAGTCCAGGACCAGGCCACCCCTCCGCAAGCACGCCAGCACGGGTGAGAACCACGCCGTCCGTCTGCTCGCACTGAACAGCAGTGACTCAGAGGGCTGAATCACGCAGCCTGTCTGTGTTATGTAACAGGGATGTCTGGATGGATGGTTGGGTGATTGGATGGTTGAATGGATAGATCAAATCTTGTTATTGATCGTACCAGGTAACTGATAGGTGTGTTGTATCTATCTTGTATGATCAAATATTTGGCTGTTTGTTTCATTTTTATTTATTTTTCAAGATTTGATATGATTTTCTCAAACAAATTCCCTAAATAACTAAATACCCCCCCCCCCCTTCCTGCCCTCCTTCCAGGAGCCCTGGTAGAAACAGCCTCCTCCTACTCCTACCAGCAGATCAACTGCCTGGACAGCATCATACGGTACGTGATGTCGTCCCAAAGCGATGAAGTAAATTGCGGGATTGAGCCGCGCAGGAAGTCCAGGGGAGAACCGAGGGTTAGCAGCGCTACCTCGATGATCAGAGTCAAGCATCGACTGGGATGTGCCGTGATGGTTGCTGCCGGTGTGTGACCTCGCTGCCGTCTTCTGCAGGTACCTGGACAGCTGCAACGTGCCCAACACAGTCAAGAGGAAGTGTGGCTCGTCTTCTTGCACCACTTCCTCCACCTCGGACGACGACAAGCAGAGGGAGCTGTCGGGCGGAGCCAAAGGTATGCTGTCATTTACAGTGAGAGAACGGGAGAAAGGGGGAGGAGACAAGGAGAGAGAAAGGCGGTGGGAGTCAGAGGAAGTGAGAAAGGTTGGATGGCAGGGAGGCAGGAAGAGATAGAGAGAGATTGAGAAAGATAGAAGGGGTTGAAATTGCAAGCTTAGCATATATTCACTTCCTGTCCGTGGGCGGCAGAGAAACGGAGGCTAACCCATGTGTTTCATTTCTCAGCAGATCTGGAGGCGACCGTGGGCGGTCCGGAGGGTTCCAAAGTGGGGCAGCCCGGCCCAGGCCACCCCCTCAGCCCGCTGGCTCTGCACTGCAAGGCGGAGAGCGTGGTGTCTGTCACGTCCCAGTGTAGCTTCAGCAGCACCATCGTCCACGTGGGCGATAAGAAACCTCCAGAGTCAGGTCAGCTTCCTGACAGGCTCCCGTCTGTAACTTCCTACCTCGCTCTCTCCCCCACTTGTTATCTATCTCTCTCTCCCCCACTTGTTATCTCTCTCTCTCTCTCTCTCTCCCACTTGTTACCTCTCTCTCTCATCTGTTAACGCTCTCTCTCTAGATATAGATATACTGTACATATATATATGGATCTAGACCTATATGTAAATCTATATCCCTCGTTTCCCCCTCCATCTTACATTTCCTTTTCTTCTCTGACAGACATTGTGATGATGGAGGAGCCCCCGGCGACCCCCGCCCCGACCGCCACCTCCCCCACCCGCAGCTCCGCGACCCCCCAGCCGCCGGCCCCGGCCAGCCTTGCGCCCCCCAGCCCTGCTGCCCAGGCGGCCCAGCCGGAGAGGGAGGGGGGCCGGAGGTCGGCCGGCTGCTCGGCCCACGTGGGGCTGACCAAGGAGGTGCTGTCGGCTCACACCCAGCAGGAGGAGCAGGTGTTCCTCAGCCGCTTCCGGGACCTCAGCCAGCTGGCGGCGCTGGAGCAGGAGCCCAGCTCCCTGCGCGGGCACACCACCACACCCAAAGGTGCGCTGGAGGGGGGAGGTGGCGGAGGTGGGGGAGGTGGGGGAGGGGTACCTGGGGGAGAGGCATTGATTTGTTTTCAAACATGGGCGAAGTAGGTGTTTTCTTACTGAGAGTTCATTAAATGTAGTCTATGGGAGGAGGGGGGAGGGGTGTGCAATAAACAAACAAGCCCTGCACGAACCATAACTGTTATGTAACACATTTATTCTATATATATAAAATAAAAACAGGTTTATTAAGATTAGTCATGTTTCCACCCACCACCAACCCTCTCATGTGCTCTCATGATTCAGGAGTCCACAGTTCCCAGGACTACCCAGCAGGGGGCACCGGGCGCCGGCGTGGCCGCGGAGGCAAGCGTCTGAAGCACCAGCAGGAGGGCTCCCTCCGTGCCAGCTACCCAGGCCCGCTGGCAGGCTCTGGGCTGAACAGCGGCTCCAGACGGCAGGGAGGAGACCGACACCCTCGCTGCATGTTCCCAACCAGCCAGCCCCTCATGATGCAGGGACCCCTCACCTCCTCCTCCTCCTGGCCTACCTCCGTGGCCTCCCAGGCCAGCCTCCCCCCTCCTGGGGCAGCCTACCCTCCAGGAGTCCTCCCCTTCTACCCCCTCTACCCCTCCGTCTCCCAGCAGCTGCTGGCTCACTCGGGGCTGGACCCCAACCTGCAGATGGCCAGCGCCAACCCCCAAGCAGGGTACCAGTTCCCCCTCCACGCCTCCCAGTTCCCCCTCCCCATGGCCCCACCAGTTATGGTGGTTCTGCCCAACCTCATGTTCCCTCACCTCCAGACGGGCCTCCCCGAGTACAACCCCGCCATGCCTCACCTGAACCCGGCGCTCTCGCAGCTCAATCAGGCCCCTCCGCCCTTCCCCCAGCCCATCCCCGTGGCCCAGCTCAACCCAGCGCTGGCCCAGTTCAGCCCCGCCATGCCTCCCCTCAACCTGGGCATGCCTCAGATGAACCCTGCGGTGGCCCAGCTCAACCCCTCCCCCCCTCTCCTCAACCCTGCCCTGCCTGTCATGCCCCAACACTTCTGGAACCCCAACCCAACGTTCCCTTACCCCAGCCCCCTCCTGGGGCCCCAGGCCCCCGCCATGCCCCTGGTGGACCCTGCCCACGGAGGCCCCTCCCGCTCCAGCACCCCCCAGTACTTGGCTCAGCCCCCTCTGGAGGGCACAGACTCGCCCCTCTTCCAGTCGCGATGCTCCTCCCCTCTCAACCTGCTGCAGCTGGAGGAGTTGCCAAGCAACCGGCAGGAGGGCATGACGAGCGGGGCGTTGCAGACGCCGCCCCCTCCCGGCGTGGCCACTCAGGATTGGCCAGGGAAGCAAGGCGCCATGGGGCAGGGCTCCGGCGCTCGTGGCACCAGCATGCGGGCGGGTGACACCAAACAGAGCGATAACGTGAGTTTTTAACAACCAATGTGAAGAATAGCAAATACAGACTATCCTTCTACTCTGACGGCTGATATGTGATCCGCTGCTCTGTAAACACACTATCCATACCTTAGTTTACGTAAAGAAGTCTCCAGCCCATTCGCCACAGGTGTTTTGTAATCCTCAATGTTTGTTCCGTGTCCTCTGATAGGCTGACGCTGACGACCTGGACGCCATGTCCACCTCCAGTGACCTTCTGGACCTGCTGCTCCAGGAGGACGCCTGCTCAGGCACCGGATCGGCCGCCTCAGGCTCCGGGTCCTCGGGCTCCGGAACTGGGTCGTCTGGCTCCGGTTCCTCAGGGTCAGGTTCCTCAGGGTCTGGTTCCTCTGGGTCCGGTTCCTCTGGGTCCGGGTCTAACGGCTGCAGCACCTCAGGAAGCGGAACCCGTAAGTCCAGAACAGAACCCTCTAGAACGTTTGGTTTGACCCTTATCTAGTGTAATGGAGAGAGAGAGAGGTTGCCACGCTTGAGGATATTCACACACAACTTCAGCTTTCGTTCCCAGTGCCCAGGCCAAGTTATGACTAGTCACTTCCTGTTTCACAGGAAGCAGCAACACCAGCAAGTACTTTGGCAGCATCGACTCGTCGGAGAACGACCACGTCCACAAGGCGGCGGGCGACGAGGCCCAGCTGATGAAGTATGTCCTGCAGGACCCCATCTGGTTGCTCATGGCAAACACGGATGAAAAGGTCATGATGACCTATCAGATGCCCACCAGGTCAGTGAGCTAGCGGCTGACCCTTGACCCCTAGACCCTCTGGGTGTCTGCATGTTAGTAACTGTGTGTGTCTGTATGACTAGTAACTGTTTGTGTGTAGGTGTGTATGCATCTGTGCGCATAGTAACATGTATGTTAACTGCGTGTTGCCGTGTGTGTGTATTGACTGTGTTTTGCGTGTTACCTCGTGTGTGCAGGGACAGGGAGACGGTTCTGAGGGAAGACCGGCAGGTTCTAAGAGCCATGCAGAAGAAGCAGCCTCACTTCACCGAGGAGCAGAGGAGAGAGCTAGCACAGGTGCACCCCTGGATGGGGACAGGAGGGCTCCCTCCCGCCATCAACATCAGCGTGAGTCCCTCTTACTGGTCTACTGTGACCTTGTACCCGGGTGTCGCCAGCTGTCCCCCAACCCTGGGGTGCTGGTGGGTTTGTTTTCACACACACCTCTCTCCTTACTCTCCTACTTTCCTCCCCTCTCGTCTCCTCTTCTCCTCGCTCTCTCTCTTCTCTTCCTCCTCCTCTCTCTCTCTCTCCTCCTCCTCTCTCTCTCTCTCTTCCTCCTCCTCTGTCCTCCTCTTCCTCCTCCTCTGTCCTCCTTCTTTCTCCTCCCTCCTCCCTCCTCCTCCTCCCTCCTCCTGCTGTCTCGCCATCCCTGCTCCCCTTTGAACTCGCTCTCCGCCCGGCCGTCCCTGGAGGTGGAGCTTCAGGAGATGGACCTGACGGGGGTCCTCCACCTGCAGGAGGACATGGCCCCAGACACCAAGGGCCCCTCCGGCCCCCGGGGCCTCCACACCTCCTCCCCGCCCCCCCCGCAGGCACGGGCCGCCAGGCCGGAGGAGACGCTGAAAGTCTGGTCAAACGTCTGCTGATCGCCCCCGAACCTGGACGGCGAAGGACCGCGAGCGCCCGGGCGGAGGGTTCCCGAGGTCACCTCGTCCGTCACCGAGACGGCGAGAAAGACTTGTGTGGCTGGAAAGAGAGGACAATCAGCCGATTCCCAACGTCTGTAGAATGGTTGTCATATGTACTCCCACTGAAAGCAGGGTCCGTGTGGATGTTGGTAAATGTTGGTACATAATCTCTGGCGAGAACGCGTCGCCACGAGCGAGAGGACGGGTAGGAGGCCACAAAGCGACGAGGAAATGTCAGATGGGGGAGGTGGTTACTTACTGGGTGAGGAGAAAAATTTGTTTGTAGTGAATGTTTAGGTTTTTTTTGTAAAAAAAAAAAAACTAAAGAGGAAAAATATTTTGTAAATATTCTTTTTATTGGCACGTACTGTCTGGTCATCTTTGGACTGTAAATTTGATGTTTCTACGTTCTTGCTTTCTTTCTCCCTAAAGAATCTACAATTTGATAGTTTAAAAGTTTTTGCGCCGTATTAACGCAATAGACTTTGTCCATCCAATGTCCATATTGGAAAATGCTGTCAAATCTATGATTGTACATATTAATTTCTCAAATTCATGTTGAGTTTGGTAGAATAATAATGATATTATAAGGAATTTTCCACTGTAATGTCAGATATTCTACGATACTGTATTTTACAGTACATATTGAACAGAGTTATATTACACTGCCATCATTTTGTAGACTTTTTATTGTGATGTTTGTGTTCATTGTTTCCAGTCAATAACTAAAGGTACATTATTCGCATTCCCTCCTGTAATTTCCACCAAACCGTGTTTGATACTTAACTTTGTCAACTTTGTTTATTTGTTATTTTTATTTTAATATGTATTTTTTGGGGGAAGGGGAAGGGAGGGGGGGGTGAACCGTAAAGAGGGTGGACGGTCGTTCCCATGGTAACGGAGCAGTTGGATGTTGTTGCTTGGTGACGTGAGGTCGGAGCCAGCGGAAGGGCCTGGTTGTGGTGTGGATGTTGGATGGTTGAGCTTGACGATGTGTTCCCAGTCAGATATCCCTCGCTTGCCTGCCACCCCCCCCCGCTCTCTGAAATCTCTGGTGCTTTAAACCCCGACGTGGTCATGTTGTATTCCCTGTCACAAATCAGAAACTACTCACTGTTTTTCTTCGTTCGTTCAGTCATAGGATGTTTTGTGTCATTCTGTGAACCTGAAATAAAAATAAATGAATCCTATCTTTGTCTGTGAGCATTCGTTGTTAAGCCGCGCGGAAGAGCTGTTCCATTTCTGGCCTCTAGGGGGCGATCAGACCCATGAAGACGGCCAGTGTCTTGTTCTTGAGTAAACCTCAATCTACATCGTACACAGACACAAGCTGCATGCCCACAAGAAATGAGCAGCCAGGAGATTGATAATACAGCCTAGTATGGTCATCTGTTTTCTCTACTCTCTCCCACTCTCTCCCTCTGTCCTTAACCCCTGTTTCTCTGGAGTCCGTATAGAGTTCAAACATGCATTACAACATTCCGAAGTGCTCAAGTAAAGATACTGGGCTGGCCGAGGGTGAAAAGAGGAGGGGAAGAGGAGGAGGAGGAAGAGGGGGAGGGGGAGGAGGAAGACATCTTTGGCATACATGGTGTCACCTCCACCCACAGAGAACTGGGCAGCATCACCACGTCCACAGAATGTTCCTCTGACCTTCAGCAGAGGCCACACGCCAACCGGCGGTACTTTCAACCTTTCTGGGCAGGAACCAAGTCTTCTGGAGAGCCTTCTGAGTGTGAAGCTGAATAATACGTACCCTCGCCTCAGGCCGCGATCCGAGTCCAAACACAACAGTTCCAGGAAGATGTTTGCTGACCTTGCCGGGACAGAGTCCGGTGGACGAGAGTTGGTCTGTTCAAACAGAGTTCCACGTTTCCCTTCAGTCCGTGGCTCGCAAGAACCATCTCACATTCAACGTGTCCTGATCAGTCTCCCACAGGGGTAAATCTGCTTCCTGCCCCAGTGCGATCCAACCTCCCCCTCTGAACAACAGTAAAAGGATCAGGTTATCCACTGTTGCATATTGAATGTGTGTGTCCTTCCTGAGGGTCTTTGTCTTCATGGTCGGGTTTTTTGGGCAGCCAGTGATCTTCTTTTGAGGTGGGGAGAGAGAAACCAAAATGACAGGGGAGAGATGGGTTCGCAATTGTCGTGTAAAAAATCGCACGCGTTCAGAGTTCTGCAAGGCTTTCGTGAGAGATTGAGGCTGAGGCTGAGGATGAGGGCGAGGCTGAGGGCGAGGCTGAGGCTGAGGGCGAGGCTGAGGGCGAGGCTAAGTATGTATTTTCAGCCTTATTATGCCTTTATTGGATATAAATATAGAGAGAGACACAAATTGCATGGGGAGAGAGAGTGGAAGAGATGTAGAGATGGCTTCTGTGCAGGCTCTCTGTCTTCTGTCATCAGTTCTCCTCTGCCTCTCTGCTCTCCTCCCTTGTTTTGTCTCCAGGCCTGATGGAATACACACACTTTCAGAAAGAGAGTGGCCCCGGACTGATACTAAGCTGTGACTAATCTTTGTTTATACAGTTATCTATCTCCCCCCCACCCGCTGATGAACTCTCTGCCTTGTGGTGTTATCTCATTACCAGCTCTGTGTAGCACACAGCACTCCTCTCCTCTCTCTACTCCTCCCTTACCCCCCTCTTTTCTCTCCCTCCCTCACTCCTCCCTCTCCGTCCCCCACTCCTCCTCTCCCCCAGTCCGCCCTCTCCCTTCCCCACTACTCCTCTCCCCCACTCTTCCCTCTCCCTCCCCCATTCCTCCTCTTCCCCACTCTTCCCTCTCCTCTCCCCCTCTCTCCTCTCCCCATACCCCTCTCTCCTCTTCCCTCTCTCCTCTCCCCCACCCCCCTCTCTTCTCTCCCCCTCTCATCCTCTCCCCCACTCCCCTCTCCCTCTCCCCCACTCCCCCTCTCGCCTCTCCCCTCTCTCTTCTCCCCCTGCTCCTCTCTTCTCTCCCCCTCTCTCCTCTCCCCCACTCCTCTTCCCTCCAATCCCAAGCTCCCCCGCTGCTGTTCCTGGTCGCTGTCAGGAATGTGAGTCCATTGTGATGGATTGTTCTGGAGTCGTGGCAGAGGTCTGTAGCTCTGGAGTCCAGCCAGTTGTTACTGTGGGGTCATTTTAACTCCAGGACACGCACACACACACACACACACTCACACACACACTCACTCACTTACTCACTCACTCACACACACACGCCCACACACACACACACGCTCAAAAATGGCATTCCTTCTCTTTCTGGGCCTTTTATCAGTCCTTCAGCCTCTCTGTCAGCTAGTAACAAGCACCAGACACACAACACAACTATCACACAGGAACTACAGATACGTTCACAAGCTCACTCTCACATTGTAAAACCACAGCAGCTGGGCTGTTCTCTGCCTCACATGGTGCCCCTGGTAATGAATCTAAACTTTCAAGCAGTTCAGATGAATCCTTCAGTTGGTATTAGAACCTTGTCGGAGTGATTTCCCATCTGTGAGAGGAGACAGTGGCCCAGTGTCGTCAGACTGACACGGGGGTGGAGGAGGGTTCGGTGCCCCTGTCTCCTGGCTTTGATGCTGCCTCCGCTGTGATGTCCCCCCTGAATCTTGTGCTTTTATGGGCTTTATAAAGCAGCGCCCCCCCCCTTCTCTGCAGGCCCCCAAAAATGTGAGCCAAAGGGGTCCCTAAAGCAAAGCACCATCGAGGGAGGGACGCTCTCCCCCCTGCCCCCCCCCCCGGGTCTCCAAGCCTCCTCCAGCTGCCCTCCAGCCCGTCCCTCCAACCACCTCCTTCTCTCCCTTTCCTTCCTTCTCTTCTACTCCCTCCCTCCTTCCCTCCTTCCACTCCCTCTCTCCCTCCCTCCTTCCCTCCCCCTGTTTTAAATGCCAGACTTGAAAGACCGTATACTTGTAGACTTGTACCTAGTGCTGGTTCAGTTCTCGCTCACTTGACTGGTGGTGTCTCAGTTCTGCCGGAGACTTGACACCAGTGTGTGTTCTCCATGCAGCGTGTGTTCTCCATGCAGTGTGTGTTCTCCACGCAGTGTGTTCTCCACGCAGTGTGTTCTCCATGCAGTGTGTTGTCCACACAGTGTGTGTTCTCCACGCAGCGTGTGTTCTCCATGCAGTGTGTGTTCTCCACGCAGTGTGTTCTCCACGCAGTGTGTTCTCCACGCAGTGTGTTCTCCACGCAGTGTGTTCTCCACGCAGTGTGTTGCCCCTGCGTGATGCCAGACCCTATGTCTCTCCTGGCTCCTCTTTCCTGTGACTCCCCTCGGCCGTTCTGGGGCCTGTGTTCCCGTCGACAGCATCTGGTAGCAATTAAAACCTTCCCCTCCCCCTCACGTCATCTCGGCCAGCTCGACTCTCTCAAACTATTTCTACACTTTCAGCATCCCTCTCTCTTTTTATCCTCTCCCCTCTCACTCCCTTCCCCTTTTCTCCTAGACATCCCTTCATTCCGCGCTCTCTCTCCCTCTCTCGCTCTCTCTCTCTCTCTCTCTCTCTCTCTCTCTCTCCCTCCCTCTCTCCGCCCCTCCAGATCCTCCCTCCCTGTTATCCTTCACCTCCTTTCCGTCCTCTCATCTCTCTCTCCCGCCTCGGTCGCTGCGTGTGTCATGATGAGGAGTGAGGTTGCAGTCTGTGTTCTCTCTCTGCTCCTGTGTCTGGACTGGGCTCAGGCTCAGGGCCAAGCAGGGACCAACTACACCAGGTGAGATGTCTGACGACTGTACGCTTGCTGTCTTGGGGTCCAGGCTGGCTGTGTTTGTTGTGAATCGTGTCCGTGCGGAGAGGTGTGGCAACCGTGTGGACGTCTCCGATTGGACGGGTCCGGAGCGTGTGCGTAGAAACATCCAGAATGATGCGTTTTTCATTCACTACTTTTGTCCAGGATTGTTTGTCCATTGCATTGCAGTCAAATGTACGTTATATCCTGGCAACAGTTTACTGTGGAGTAAAGTGCAGTCTAGGTTTGGAGGGTGTTTCCTGTATTTGTGCTTGAAAATTCTTTACTGTTTTGAGGACATGGTGCGTTGTGTGAGGGTAATTGTTGGACCAGACAGATTAGAGCTGGTATGTGTGGCTGGTTCTGGGACCAGAGAGATTACAGCTGGTATTTGTGGCTGGTTCTGGAACCAGAGAGATTGCAGCTGGTATTTGTGGCTGGTTCTGGAACCAGAGAGATTGCAGCTGGTATTTGTGGCTGGTTCTGGAACCAGATAGATTAGAGCTGGTATCTGAGTTTCGTTCTGTGAGCAGAAAGCAGGACAGTCACAGAGATGGATCTCCCCCAGATGTTTGGACCCTGACTGTCTGACTGGGGTTGCATCAGGACTTAGCTCAAGGCTTATTGGCTCTCACCTCTGTCTCTGCTGGGGTCCTTGGCTCTCATTGGCTGGTTTCTGTCTGGGCTGTGCCTGATTGGCTGTGTCTTGGCCTGGCCTCTATCTCTGCTGGGGTCTTCCGGATGGACCTCCCATTTCATGCGATTCTGGGAAGTGTTTCAACTAATCGGAGAAATATCTGCGGATGTCTGAGCAAGCCTCAATGGATTTGGCTTGAGTTCTGGAAAAACATACTGGAGCCAACTACCAACCCCCCCTCCCCCATCCCTCCCCCCCATCCACAATGATAATTGACTCTTTTGTTTTGCTTTGTAAGAGTTCACAAGGGTTTATAGGCCGTTTATTGATGTCTGTCTGGGATGGGATTTTTCCAGTCCTTCAGTCATCTTGTGTATGCCTTAGTCCTAACTCACGTGTCTGATGTCCTCTAGTCTCGTGATCTGTTACGCCAAAAGAAAGCATTGACTTATTTCTTTCTCGTATATATGGTGAAGGAGTGGTGGCGTCTCTGGTTTTTAGGTATATGATCTCAGGAGGGACCAGTTATCTTGTCGAAAAGGCAAAAAGAAGATAAAAAGACAGGTTCTAGAAGCCTTGATGTCAAAGATGGCAATACACCTCCACTGAGCTGCTCCCAGTCCCATCGGTGTCTGTAACTCCGCGTCAACCCCCTCACCCCCCTCCTCCACCCTCGCCCTCAACCCGCGCTCGCTCGAAGTCTCCCCCTCCACACCCCCTCGACACCCTCACACCCCCCACACCCCCTCGACACCCCCTCACCCACCCCTCGCCTCCTCCTCGTTCCTCTGAAACTGACTCCAGCCCAGGCAAGGTGACACAGCAGGCAGTTGTGTGGATTTATAGACCGCATCTTAAGAAAATGAACTGTAGCTGTATATGTGTGTCACACCTGCATGCCTGTCTTGTTTGCCAAAAGAGCCGTAGTGCTTGCGCCGCAACGCGTTTCTCTGTGCGTCCGCATGGTGACCGTGGATGGAGGGATTTTGCTCCTCCCAGCCGCTGTCACTGTGAAGAGGAGCTGTTGCGACTCTGCTTCCGGGGCGGATGACGCAGTAGAGGGTCACCCGCCACTACAACCCAACACAATGCATCTGGCGAATCACAGTGAGTCACTGACGCCTTGTATCAACCATCCCACTCTCTATCTCTCTCTTGCTGCCTCCTAGCTCGCCCCCTTCGTGCCCCCAATCCGGCTCATCCACCCCTTTTTTCGATACCCCCCCCCAGGACGGTCTGTATCTACGCCTACCTCACATAACGCCTACCTCCCCCGCCCCCCGACGCCCCCACCCCGCCTCCAAAACCACACTCATCCGCTCCCTCGCAGTCTTCACGCTCTTCTCTCCTCTCTTCTCTCCAGGTCCCAGAGGGCAACGTGGTCATGCTCTCCTTCCGCATCTTTGACCTGGAGGCCGACCCGCTCTGTCGCTATGACTACCTGGACGTGTACAACGGGCATTCCAACATGGTGCAGAAGCTGGGGCGTTTCTGCGGAACGTTCCGCCCCGGATCTCTGATCTCCACCACCAACACCATGATGCTGGAGATGGTGTCAGACGAGGGCACCGGGGGGCGGGGCTTCCTCACCTACTTTAACGGGATCCGCCCTCACGCCGACGGTACAAAAAAAAGAGACACGTATAAACCTAGGGGGGAGGGGTTTGAGTGAGGAGGGATGTATGTGTGTGTGTGTCAGTGCGTGAGAGTACCTTCATGTGTGGGCTTGTACCCACCCATGTACGTGTGAGTGCATGCGAGTGCGTGTGTTACCTGTGCAGGTGTGTGTGTGAGGGAATCTCCAGTCTAACCTTGTGTGTTTGGTTTCAGAGGACCAGTTCTGTGGAGGTAAAATGACCAAGTCCCAGGGCGAGATCAAAACCCCCAACTGGCCCAACAACAACTACCCAGCTGGGATCAGCTGTTCCTGGCTCATCACGGTGGAGCCAGACAGGGTGGGTGATTAGCCATCATCCTGTCTGTTTGTTAGCAACACTGACTCTGTCGTAGCGATGGTAGACACACCTGACATCCAGGTGTTGAGTCTGCTCCATGTATAACCTGTTGGTTTGAAATCAATTCCTATTGGTTCATTAATTCATTATTGGAGGATTAGGTGATTATAACGTGTGTGTGTGTGTGTGTATGTGTGTATGTGTGCATGTATGTCTGTGTGTGTGCACATATACGTGTGCGTATGTGCACTTTTACATGTGTGTGTGTACAAATACTTGTGTGTGTGTGTACATGTACATGTGTCTGTGTGTTTGTGTACATATATGTGTGTGTAAATATATGTGTGTATGCGTACATATACTATACGTGCGTGTGCATGTATGTGTGTGTGTACATATATATGTGTGCGCATGTACTTATACGTGTGTGTGCATATACGTGTGTGTGTGTTTGCTAGGTCATTGAGGTGAAGTTTGGAAAGTTTAACTTGGAGTCCGACGCCTACTGTCGTTTCGACTACGTGGCGTTCTTCAACGGCGGCGAGAAGGATGATTCTCGACGGATAGGGAAGTACTGCGGAGAAGTCCCTCCTGCGTACGTAGGCTCCGCCTTGACCCCGCCCCTGACCCCGGGCTCATGTCTCTGACATCAGTCAGCCCACTGTTTACCCTTTCATGTCAACGAGCAGCATGCATGGGGGAGTATGTGATCACTTTACATGATGATGTCCGTTTGAACATCAATGGGAACAACCATTTCATCTGTGGATATGCCAGTGGTACAACCCTCTGCTCTGATGCTAGTCATGGAAGGGGACATATCAGTAGGTTGTGGACACACACTACTGGTCAAAGGTTTGGACACGCTCTTCCATTCCAAGTAACGGAACAATGTGTTCAAACGTTTGACTCGTAGTGTAGGTGTTAACCTTGCTGTTTGTCCTTCATACCCCCACCCGTGACTTCAACCCCGTCTCTGTCTCCGCCCGCAGAACCATCGTCACCAACGGCAACGTGCTCCTGGTGCAGTTCGCCTCGGACCTGAGCGTGACGTCCGACGGCTTCATGGCGACGTACAGCAGCGTCCCAAGGGGCTACCAGACAACGGACCGCAGCCCGGCGCCACGTCTGGACTCCGCCCCCCCTAAACCTGCTGAGAAACGCCCCGCTCTCACTACCACCACCACCCTGCCGCCCACCACCGCCCCATACGTGGCCCCCAAACCCAAGGAGCCCAAGCCGGAGGTAGTGAGGCCCGTGGGGCCAGTCACCCCCGGAGGGAGAAGGGTGACGGTGAAGAGACCAAATGTTAGGAGGACAGGTGAGAGGGACTGAGGAACAAATGCCGCCACAGCAGTCTGTGTGTGACGTGTATGTGTGTGATGTGTGTGTGTGTGACGTGTATGTGTGTGATGTGTGTGTGTGTGACGTGTGTGTGTGTGCGTGTGCGTGTGATGTGTGTGTGTGATGTGGGTGACATCTTTCCTTGGTTCCCCCAGGCCCCGTGAACCCGATGTGTGCCAAGGCCTGTAAGAGAGATGGAACCATCAAGGCCAGCTTCTGCTCCAGTGAATTTGGTGAGTTCCACTCCATACATCTTAACCCTCCTCCTGACACTCTCTCTTCTCTTCCATCTTCCTCTCTCCCCTCCTCTCTCTTCTCTGTCCTCTTTCTCTCTCCACTCCAGACACCTTAACCCTCCTCTCCTTCTCTCTCTCTTCTCTCCCCTCCCCTTCTTCTCTTCCCAACCATTCCCTCTCTCTCTTCTCCTCCTTTCTCTCTCTCTTCTCTCCCCACTTTCTCCCTCATCTCTTCCGACTCTTTTCTCTCTCCTCTTCCCGATAACTTTTCCAAAAAAACAAAAAACGTTCTCTCTCTCTCTGCCAGTGATCACAGGGAAGGTGATGGCCATCACTCCCAGTCCTCAGGGTGGGTTCAGCATCACAGTGTCCATCATCAGGACCTACAAGGCAGGCAAGCTTACCATCACCCAGGCAGGAGAGGCCATGTCCGTCAAACTGGCGTCAACCTGCAAGCAGTGTCCTTTACTGCGAAGAGGTATAGATACACCCTCTACTGACTGGCCAACACAAGACATATGCATGCACACACACACACACACACACACGCACGTGTACAAGTACACACGCGGGCGCACGCACTCTCAAACACCCATGGCTCTACTCTCTCTTCAGGACTGAACTACATCATCATGGGTCAGGTGGACGAGGACGGTCGAGGCACCTTAAACCCTGGAGCTTTCACCGCTCCCTACAAAGACCAACATCACAAACTACTGATGAACATCAACAACCAGCCGTGCTAACCCCAAGCTCAAACCCACTGTTCACAAGCCCCCGGCCGGAACAAAATACTGGTTTGTAATTGCCATGGCAACCAAGGCCATGTTTCCACCCAAAAAAGAATGTTACGTTACAAGATTCACATGGCAGTTTTAATCACAATATCGGCACCGTATATGATATTATTTTTGTATGTTTTATACTCATGCAAATGTCAGGCCTTGTGTTTGTAATTTATGTTAAATGAAATAAACTTTAAGAGACGGAAACATTTTTTTATTAAATATTCGTTTTAGTCAGTCTAACTGCGATTGCTTTCTTGAGGCAGTGGGACATATTAATATATCCAACAGCGCCGTTGTGTGGTCACAGATATGAGTGTTTCTGGAACCTTTCTGCTTTGTCATGCAATGGTAGGCTCTCAGAACGTAATCTCGCGAGTTTTAGATGATTAGCGGCTCAAGTCGGTCAAGAACACATTGTCTTTCGCAGTAAGCATAAGTAAGTTCGTTCGAACCACCCGACCCCCCCTCGTTGCCAAAGGTCCAGAATTTCAGTCGTTTTTTAATGTGATTATTGTCATCATTGTTTTAATCAATGCTTGTGAGGAATATTCTGGCTTGCTGTTTCAAATGAATATGATAAAATCATAATTCAATACAAAAGGAGGAGAACAACTGCAAAAAGGTCCTTTTTGAAAAAAAAAGAAAAAAAAAGAACCCCCCTTTCAACAGTCTAACTGCGGATCTGGAACAACATGTCGGAAAAGAAAACGGGACAATAAAAGAAAAGAAAATGCGTTCTCATCACGAATACCATGCTTTATCAAGCAAGAAACATTAAGCCATGACATTAATGCCATACTTTTTTTAAAACTATAGCTATTGCATCGCTCCTCTAATTCATCTGGATCATAATAAATAATTCTTGGGCAGGTGTTGCAGGTTGACTTAGTCAAATGACACTTTATTGCTACATGCGTGACGTCACAAGGTTAATCTTCCAGTGTTGACAGTCTCATAAAAGCCTGTTTGGTTACCGACTTCAACGTGACTGAACAACAGCTAACAAATCAAGAGTGTTTGGGAACATACTTTTCATTTGTGATCAACAGCATTTCCTATCTTCGACATTTACAATACATTGTGTTTATTCCTATCTCATTCATATGACAAAATTAGCCATGTAAAGGTTTTTCACTTAATTATTATTTCATTGAAATAGTAAAAATCCAACTGATACATTGATAGTCATTTTCATCCTTGAACGAAATATGAATTTAAATAGATAATTGTGCAAATATTATAGAGGATTGGGCAAGATGATATGTATATTAGAGCCATTGTTTTTAAACACTGTACTGTGCACTGGCCACACTATGTATCCTCTGAACAGGATATTATAGATGCCTACAAAACTGGTGTTTAACACACAACTCTTCTACACACGCATAGAAGCAGAGGCACACACACCCGCAAACAATGTGAATAAATAAAGTCAACAATGACCCAAGTGACAGAGAAGCATTTCCTACAATGCACTTCATGGTGTAAACAGAGCTTACATCTTACTACTAACAGTATTTATACCACCTCCGAGACAACAGACGGGTTTTTCTGACGTCTGTCAGTGATGCTCGTCACACGCACACAAGCACGCACGCACGCACTCACACACTCAGACTCACTCTCTCTCACACACACACACGCTCACGCGCACACACACATGCTCACACATACTCGCACACACACTACCACCCACTACCACCCACTGCACGCCTGGTCGCCTCAGTGGTGACCCGTCGTCCTGCCCGCTAGGTGATGGAGGATCATGAGAGGATGCGCGGGGGCCTGGGAGGTGGGGGGAGGGGGAGGTGAAGCTGGGGCGCTAGTATGTGGAGTCAATAACGTTGCCCTCCAGCTGGTGTCTGTAGGCCACCCTGGCCTTGTGCGAGAAATAACAACGTCCTCCTCCTCCTCCTCCTGTGGCGTCGGTGGACCAGGACATGGCAGGAGAGAAGTGAGGTTCCCCCTCGCTGGAAGGCACTGCAGGGGGACCAGAGGACACAGGGTGAGACGGCCGCGCACACATCCAGGGAAGGACATCGTCTCTTTCATCACAAATCGTTTCACACGTCGTTCATTTGGCCGACTCTTTCTCTTGAGTCCATAGATGACGTACTGGCAGCGTGTTTAGAAAGTACTACCCCAGAAAAGGCATAGTTATAGTAGTAGTTATTCTAAAAGTAGTAATCCGTCTTGTATGGATTACAACAAATTATCTGATAGGCTGCAATAAAGACATCTTTTGATAGGCTAAATGCAAGACATTTTTAATAGGCTGCATGCAAGACATCTTTTGATAGGCTGTATGGAAGACACCTCTTGATTAGGTGTGGTTCTCTTACCCGCCTTAGGTGGGCAGTGTCTGCCCTTGCCCCGACCTTTACAGCGCCTGTACCAGGGAAAACACTGGAGAACCTTCACACCCATGGGAGCTGGAGCTATAGGCGCCAGTCTGGAAAAAAAAGAGAAACAAAGTTGTAATCAAGATGAATCTAGTGTTAAGATAACATGCTGTTCTCAAAGGAGTTTACTCATTTGATACACGCCGAAATGTTGTCTGATCATTCTGTCTGTTCCCAAAGTCACAATATCTCGTGCATGTCTGGTCGTGACATGGGCACTCTCCACAAAAACAACACACATGTGTTTTTATATCAGAGGACATGTTTAACATTCAGCATTTTTTTTAAACAGAGACCTCAAATGTTCTGGTTTAGTTGCTTCCTCAAATAAAAGCTTTGGAATGTTACGTATTCAATTCTGACCCAAATCTGTCTCTATCTGGCTTTGTGCCTAGGACAGGAGTCCTAACACTCGCATCCCAGTAATCTGTCACCCACTTGCACTGCATGGCCATGCATGGCTCACTCTTGACTTTAATGTGCTGATTAGATAACTGCGTGTGGATTATACCGGGTCACAAAGCTGGTCAAGTCAGATCGCCAGATCTAATGTCAGTTTCCTTCATGAATGTTCGAGTCCTGCAAAGCTTTGGGGTTTTTTCTTAATGGGGTTGAAGGTTGAAGCCAAAAAAACCTGCGTCACTCTGAGACACGGGTCACGACATTTATCCTAATGACCTTACCTCACAACTCTCTAATTCAAGACTTCTTAATTGTTCTGGCTGGCAAAGGGCTGGAGAGTAAAAGGTACCGACTTCTGATTGCTGACGTTGTTTACCGTCACCGGGTCAGATTATGACCGGAGACAGATCAAGTTTATTGGCAGGCTGCAGGATTCATAGAACGCCAGGAATTAACGCCTGGTTAAACACGATAGACACACCTCCAGGGTCTACCAGGGTGGACCCTGGGGTCTCTCCCTTGCTGCATGGCAACATACACTCAGATCCAGATTACATAGGGAGTAACTTCTGAGTAAAGTCTCTTACATAAAGAATGGAGGGATAATCTGCTGTTGTTAGAAATCCTAACTGGAGTAACGTTGACACGGGATTGAAAGAGCAAGGAGCAAGGGGGTAAAAAAGTACAAAAAAACAAAGATTTAATCGTGGAATATTATTTGTGAATTTGATTTACTGTTCTTTTTTTTGTGGTTTGTTTAAAGCGGGATTGAAACATTTCTGCAAAGAGTCAGTGCAGTTGGGTCTTGTTAAACTAGGTTTGGTAGAAATCAGCCCTGATTATACATGTGTGATTTCACGCTCTGTGCTCCAACGGTTTGCCTGCCTTTGCATCTAGGGTGGATGCAATGCATTCATGTTTGTTTTGATGGAAGCAAAGACCTGTAGGGTTGGAGGGCCTCGCACTCAATCACAAACCCAGCACCTTACAGAACTAAGTCCTATTCAAAAAAACTCCTGGTTTTTTTTTTAACATACAAGTACAAATACACTCAGCCCATATAAAGTATAGTATGGACTACATAAATAATAATCCTACATTAATACGAAACAAGAGGTCTAGGACCACCTATCTGATAGTGTGTTAAATGCAACTCACCTGTCTGCGTCTGAGATCCAAACAATGGCAAAACTATGTTTCAAAATGTTTGAGTAGGTAAATAATTCAAAGTGAGGAGTCCGCTCAATGTCTTGCAGAAACCGTTGATGTCAGAGAGTGACAAGAAGCGATCGCAAGTTGTCGCTCCTTTACAAATGATGCTCCAACTACGCCCTGTCTTCCTGTTCAGTTCGACTGGCAACGGAAATTTTCCACCGCCGACCCCGAGTCTTAAAATAGCTAATCCCTCAGCGCGTGGCCAAGACAAAACATGCCCTACCTCTCCCCGGATTTATTGTGTTATTGAACATATGACAATAATAAACGACAATGTTCCTGAATGTGACTCTTATGACTAGAATTCAAAAAAATAATACGTTTTTTTTTTAACCACTCTTGGCCAATACTTTTTTTTTTTCCGAAGTCAGTTTGAAAGGTTGACCCACCAGTAAACTATGAAAGGTTTTCCTTCGAAATTAAACATGAATGATGATTTTACTGATGACCAAACAAATAACTATCAAGGTACAACAACAAAACGCACAAGATCATACAACCAGTTGATAACCATACTTTTGTAGCAAGTATCGACATTCACACGTACTGCAGCGCTGCAGTGTCAAGAGGTCACTAAGAAGTCACCCTGTTTCTAGTTTTTTTATTTTTATATCCTTGACATTTGATAAACCAACGGATCACCTGATTATTATTATTTTTTTTAACTTAGAAGTATTTGTCTGTAATGCGTTTCGCAAGAACGAACAGTTTGATCCTGTAACTCTGATCTTGTAAAGTGTAATATCTGTCGCAGACAGATCTTGACAGCTATGGCACGTCATCGTAGGGATGGTAACCTTAGAAACCTACAGCGACATTATGGTCACCGTCATATTATGATAGCGATTGGTAAACAAGGTTTATCTCTGACCTGTTACACGCACATGTGCGAGGGCTTAATTAACTTTGATGACTCCGATGTGTTTGCAGTACAATTGTACAATTTATTGAACATTTAATAATAAAGTACAAAAGAGGATGGTAAAAAATAAAATTTAAAAAACATATTAAAATAGCCAAGACTTACAGTGTATGTTACAGAGATGTTTAGTCATGTAGCAGAGGATGTTTGGCAGCAATCACAGACATTTTCTTTCACCACCACCTTTTAACTCTTCAACCAACCGACCAAAAACATTCCTAACACCCTCTTCCTCTCCTCTCGTAATCTCACACCCATACGCTGCCTTTTCCTTCCACCTCTGTCGCCCCCTGCTGGCCGCAACAGCTCCCTGCGCCCAGGCCACGATGGTGCGAGGCGGGCAGGTTCTTGTACACGGCGCGGCTGTATGGGATGAAGCAGAGGCCCAGCTGGAGGTGTCTGGCCAGGCGGCAGTAGGCGGCCAGGGCCAGGACCAGGAGGGGGGTGAGGAGGAGAAATCCCACCACCAGAAGGGCCACGCAGCCCCCATCCTCCAGCAGGTCAGAGCAGTACAGAGACGTACCATGGGGGCGCACCTGGGGTAGGGGAGGGAGAGTTAGCAGGGGATGGGACCACCCACACACACACTCACTCACACACACACACACACACACACACAAACACACACACACACTCACACCAGCCTCACCGTGGAGTGACACAGGAAGCCAAACACGACCATGACGAGCGCCGGGGTGAGGATGGCGCCGAACACAACGCCAGCCAATCCAGCGTTGATCACAGCCACGACCAGGTTCTGTGCCGTCACCAGCACCGAGCAGGCCCAGCAGTCCAACGAGGCTCGGAGCTCCAGGGGAGCATCGCCCCCCCCTGCCGGGCTGCCCCCCAGCAGGTAGGGGGGAGGGGCCGCTCCTCCGGCGCCCCCCCCAGGAGATCCAGGGATCACTGAGCTGAGGGAGCTGCTGGTCTGGAGGTGGGGGGTCAGCGAAGCCTCGGGCTCCCCAGGATCGGGGTGAGGCTGTTGGGTAACGCTCTTCTCCAGGGTCCCGTTCCGCAGGAGGCTCATTCTCTCCAGGTGGTTTCTTGGCCAGATCAGATCACGTTCTGTTTTGGGTATGCAAAGCTTTTTGTTTGTTTGTTTGTTTGTTTGTTGTGAGCCGCTACAGAAGGAATCCTAGTTGGCCATAGATCAACAGTGAGATCCTGTCTGCTATCACTGCAACTCTGAAAGGAGATACAATCTATAGAAACCCTTTTAAGACGAAATGATTCAGTGAGGGATTTTCTCCCTCAGAGAGGGTTGGCACCGATAGTAACAGTCTCCTCAACATGCGTCTGCTAAATAAATCAGTTATTATTACCACGATACATCAGTAATTGATTCCAGTGTGTACACAGTAAAAGTTCCAGTCATTCGCAGGCCACCACTACCCCTCCGCAAATCTTTGTGATTGTGGCCTTTGCGTCAGATTACTATCAAACCCAATATTAGCTTTGGCAAGCTCGCTTTTCACTATTTTTTTTTCGAAGCCAAGGAATGTTTTCTTCAGCACTACGAGGCCAAGTTTCCCTAAAGTGCCACAGTGAGAGGTGCGGAAAGTAAACAAAGATAGCCAGCCAAGCCTGGGCAGAAGGAAATGGACTCCTCTCCACCCAACCCCCCAACCTCCTGGAGAACCGTAGCCTCAGAACAATGACCAGGGAACCGGCTGCCTTCCCCTTCCCCTGAAAAAGCCAGCCGTCAACAAGCCCCTCTGGGTCTGTAACGAGGGTCTGTCTCTAGCCCCCCCTGGACCGGCTGCAGTCAGAGCGTTCGGACATCTGTCCAGACGTTCGGCACGCAGGGGCGGGACGACTGACGCCTGCTACTCTAAACACGGACGTGGTTGGACCGAGATCTTCGGAGAACTTTTCCGAAACCCTCACGGTGCATTTGCGTGTGTGCTGTGCATATATAATACCCTTCTCTTCAGCCATACTTGCGCCGTAACGTGATAAATAATTGTATTGGCGAACAGCACCTCTTCCTGACCCACAACTGTACTGTGTTTTGGCCGTACTGTGAAACGTTACTAGCTCCAGTCTGCCACTTCTGTTTCATAAACACATCAAGTCGTAACTGTCAGGGAACACGATGCCTGTTTCTAACACACCCTCTCCCCTAACATCCTCCAAAGTACACAAGTACACAACTGTACTCACTGCGATGTCGTCAAGTTGATATCCCCCTCCTGAGAGATGTGAAAATAAAGTTTCCGAGTCCCGACAGCCAACGAGTGTGAGTACGTGTGCGTGTGTGTCGGTGTGGACCAGAAAACCAGGCTTCCTCTGGTTGTGACTAAGCTCAGTGTGACTTTCCAGAGCAAGGGTCAGAGGTAGAACATGAAGGCCGGAGGTCCGGATCCCGGCGCTGATGCGGCAGAAGCGTCGTTTCCTGACGTTGTACCAGTCGCCCGAGCAGAAGGAGACCCACGTACGTACCGGGAGCTGGGAGCACGCAGCTGCTGCCAGCCTCCCTGTCTCTCTGCTGTGAAGGGGGAAACAGCAGAGCTCAGAACCAGCGCTACCTTCCTTTTCTCCCCCCCTCCTTCCTTCCTATCTGGGCCTGATCTGGCTCTTCCTTTCCTGCCTAGCTGTTTCCTCAGCCCTCCGCTCCAGCCCGAGTGTGTGAGTGTGTGTGTGTGTCCTGTCTCGCTGGCTGCGGTGGTACTGGTGGGTTAGGGGAGGCAGCTGGGCTGGGTTAGGAGGGCTTGAGGGGGGGAGGGGGGGGG
>BROE01000019.1:8591846-8604346 GCA_036571765.1 Plecoglossus altivelis
TTCTCCTTTTGCACTGGATTCTATAGATTACAGATTGTTTTCTAAACTCTCTGCAAAACAGACGCAGCTCCTGTGAAAGGTTAAAGGGGGAGGGTGGGGCGTGCGGGGGGGGGTGTTTGAGGCACGTGAGACAGGGTGGTTTCACAGTTGTTTTAGGGTCACGACCGAAAAGGGGGACTGGCACTTGCCCACTTGATGAAAAGCAGAACACCAGACAGAGAAGGGTGGGACTGTGGATAGGAGGGGGAGAAGTGAAGGATGTGGTGAAATAGAGAGAGAGAGATAGAGAGAGAGGAGAGCAGAGGATAGAAGAGGCAGAGAGAGGACGAGAGAGGTCGCAGACGACAGAAACGAAAGAGAGACGAGGCAAGTGAGAAACATAAGAGACACAGAGACCCAGACAGAGATAGATGGAGACAGACAGAGAGAGAGACAGAGAGACGGAGAGACAGAAGGAGAGAGACAGAGAGAGACAGCGAGACAGAAAGAGAGAGATGGGAACAGACAAACAGAGAGATAGAGAAAAACATAGAGAGATAGACAGAGACAGAAAGAGAGAGAGAGACAGAGACAGACAGAGAGAGCACAAAAGAGAGAGAAAGTGAGAGAGACAGAGAGACGGAGACAGAACAGAAATATATATCAGAGACAGAGAGAGCCAGAGAGAAGAGACAGAGAGAAGAGGACAGAGACTGAGCACAGCAGGAGAACAGAGAGGAGGGAAGAGACAGAGAGGAGACAGAGACAGAGAGACGAACCAGAGAGAGAGAGAGAGAGAGAGATCAGAGCAGACAGAGAGAGAGAAGACATAGACAGAGAGAGACCTGAGAGCAGAGACAGAGAGAGAGAGGAAGAGTATGAGAGAGAGAGAGAGAGAGAGAGAGAGAGAGAGACAAACAGAGAGAGAAGGAGGATGGCGGGCCAGATAAGAACCCATAGGGGGGTTCCAGTTCAAAGCATTTCTAAATTGATTTGTTTTCTCTCTTCTTCTCTCTTTTCCCTCCTTCTCTGCTGCAGTCTTGGTGTTTGTTTGTTTGTTTGTTTGTTTGCTTGGACAGCAGGAACGTCTGCGGAGAGAGATGGCGGCTGAGAAGAAAGAGAACGAAATCACCGGCCAGGGCTGCCAGTGAAGGAATGTGGCTTTGAAGGAGATCCGGAGGAACAGGAGGGGAACTGAAGGAAGAAGAGAAACCGAAGGAACGCGACAGAGATGTTGGCCACGATTTCTTCTGACGTTGGCATCTGTTCCTGCTTTCCGACTCATGTAACGTAGGACAGTAGGACAGCAGGACTGCATGCGTCCGTGTGTGTGTGTGTGTGTGTGCGCGTGTGTGTGTGTGTGTTGAGGGGTCCCGAGGTCTCTTAACACAGGAGGAAGGCCAGCTTTCCTGTCCTTGGAGCCAGGATATCCCCTGTTCCATCTGCAGGATTGGAATGAAGTGTCTCTGCTTCTTTTTAGACGAAGAGCCTCTGCATTCCCAAGACCTCTCGACCTCGCGACCTCTCGACCTCGTGACCTCTGTCTAGAAGAGACAACAAGCCGGACTGGACTGAGGGAGGGAGACAGATCAGGCGTAAACAAACAGTGGAATTGGCCCAGTGCATGTTTGTGTGTTGTCTTTCTGAGAGAAGGAACGAGAGGGAAATGAGGATTTAAGTGCCTGGGGATGAACGTGAGCGTGAAATAAAGAGAGGTTGGAATACTATGTCCTGTTTTCCTTAGATATGTATCAGCTAAGATGCGAACAACACAAATTCATATTATCAATAATATCAGCGCTATTGTTGAGGCAATGTTGCATGAATTGTTGTTTTTCGCCGTGAACGGATGCAGACCATTACCCAGAGCGCAGTGGGAAAAGAACATTAGACAGTTCTCGAAGAATTTATCAAAACATTTTATTTTTCTCAATCAATAATACTCACAATAATGTCACGGAAAAATCACAGAATGTTTAAGACAGGCCTGGCTCGAGTTTCATGTCAGGTATTTTTTGAAACAGTGCAGCAGAATGAAAACAGTCTGAAAAGAAACTGAGGAACACTACGTCCTTAAAATCATACTGATGAGGACAGGACATCAAACAAACGTCGACCTTTAACCCCACTACAACATCCTTCAAAGTTTTTTTTCTTTTTCTTCTTCTTCTCGTTTTTCTTTTCCCGAAGTGACTAAAAGCTACAGCTACCGCTAAAAGTTCAGCATCAAAGAACAAATGCAGATTTTTAAATATTTTTTTTATGAATTCCGTACAATGCAAAAAGGTTTAAAAAGGTAATTGTGTTTCATCTGTTACAGTACAAAGTATTCTTGTCGTTAATTCCCCTGGTGGGCGTACTGACTGTACAGAGCACCAACCTGTCGGTTGAACTTATATTTGTTTACTTATCTCATACATCCTTTATACACAGTTAGATGAGAGGGGTGTGAGGTGAGGAGGGTTGAAGCACCATGAATGTTAGACCACCCCCTCATTACACATCCTCCATCAACGCATCAGGACAATAGGAAACTTTAAAAATATCTGGTCCCTTAACAAGGGAAGTACCATCAATATGCAATAAATATATTTAAGAAAAAACAAACATATACAGTATAAATAAAGTCACGATTTACAATTCATTATCTCTGTAATCCGGAGAAGGAATGAGAACACGACAAAGTAAGAGGTATCAAAAAACGTCTGGATGTTCCCATCGCCATGACGGAAAAGTTGTTTTAATATTATTCTTTTTTAGCTAGGGTGTATCATAGCACATCTCTCGCTACCAGAGATGAGTCAAAATGATGACGAAAAACCTAATTCACAATATGCACACTAGGTTTCCAACTAAGAATGAAACCAGATTCGTCCTCTAGTAAACCCGTATTTCAGAGAAATTGAAAACATTTCTTTTAAATCAATATTCCTAATGCGTTAGAAAACATTTGTGTGTTGGACTTTTCTGTCATCTAAATACAGTTCACAAAGGCCAATACGGTGTACTTCTAGGCTGGTTGTACGTTTTGAAGTTTCTACGTCAGAATAAATTAAATGAACATAGCACCCTGGAGAGCATACAAACTGGAAAAAACAAATGTCTTGAATTTACCTGAATACAGAACAAAATCGGAACCAATACGATGTCATCGAGACAATCAGCTACTTCGCAAGTGAAGCGATTCCCCTGCTGTTTCCGTGGTAACACGGCGAGTCCATGGACATAGAATAACTAGATTGGTGTGAAAAAAAAACTGAAGAAGGTTATATTCGATTTGCATAAAAGTACCTGAATTTTGTTTAAAAAAAAATCATAACACACAGAGCCAGCTACTTGACGCTTTTCAATCACAGCAGTGTCCGTTGTAACGATATGACCTGATGCCCAGTGCTAACAACGTTCACAAGTCAGACATGATTTATCATGAGTACCAGTCTAGTCATTCTATCTCTAGACGAGTGTCCAATCAGCAGCTGGTAGGTGGGGAAGACGACAGAGAGCTGGAATTTTATTGGCTGATGGCTGATATCTTATTGTGATGTAAACAATACTGAGTAAACATGATTGGCTGTTCAGCGTATGTCTTGCAGTAGTACACTTCCTGGTTGCGGGTGAGTCAGAGTTTTGGTTATGGCTGCTCAGTAACAGAGAGGAGTCCTCACTTAGGACAGGGTGAGGCAGCCTGTGGGGGAGACAGGGGGGAGACAGAGGGGGGACAAGGAGGCAGGGAGAGAGAGAGAGAGAGGAGGAAAGTGTTAGAGAAAGAAAAGATGTTTTGAGAAGTCTGAAGGATGCCCTCTTACACAGCAAATACTAAATTTCTTGTGAGTGTATCCTGTGTTCCATGAGTGTGTGTGCAGTGTGTGTGTGCTCTGTATGTGTGTACTCTATGTGAGTGTGTATGTGCTCTGTGTATGTGTGTGCTCTGCCTGTGTATGTGTGTGCTCTGCGTGAGTGTGTGTGCTCTGTGTGTGTGTGCTCGGTGTGTGTGCTCTGTATGTGTGTGCTGTATGTGTGTGTGTGCTCTGTGTGTGTGCTCTGTGTGCGTATGCTCTGCGTGAGTGTGCTCTGTGTGTGTGCTCTGTGTGTGTGTGCTCTGTGTGTGTGCATGTACTGTATGTGTGTGTGTGCTCTGTGTGTGTGTGTGTGCGTGTGCTCTGTGTGTGTGTGTGTTGTGTGTGTGTGTGTGCTGTGTGTGTGTGTGTGTGTGCTGTGTGTGTGTGTGTGTGACTGACCAGGGTGAAGCTGTCGTAGGTCTTCATCAGCTCCTCCATGCTGTACTGCTCCAGCACCACCACCCCAGCCAGCCCCGGGCTGCGGGCACGGGCACAATCCTCACAGTGCACCACGTAGCTCTTCCTGTTGCTGCTCTCGCTGGTCACAAACAGCAGGTCAAACACCTCCAGCTGCACACAGCACACACACACAAAGCACACACAGCACAACACACACAAAGCACACACACAGCACACACATCATACACACAGAGCACACAGACAAAGCACAAACACATAGAGCTCACACAAACACATGCTCTCTCACACACACGCTCAGATACACACACACACACAGCACATACGCACGCACACACGCTCAGACACACACACACACACAGCACATACGCACACACAGAGCACACACACAGAACACACAGCACATAAACACACACACACAGCACATACACACACACACACACACACACACAGAACACACAGAGTTGTTAGTGGGGTGGAGTCAGGGTCTGTATCACGGAGCAGACTGTGTGCAGTAGGGTCTTACGTCACACTCGTTGCAGTAGTAGGCCGGCTCATCCTTCACCCTGCTCTGGTAGGAGATCTTCTTACCAGATGCCACCAGCTGGTCCCTCAAGATCTGGATGTGCTTCATGGACTGTAGGAGACAGTGTCTGAGGGGAGGAGGAGAGGAGAGGGGGAGAGGGGGAGGAGGAGAGGAGAGGGGGACAGGGGGAGGAGGAGAGGTGGAGAGGGGGAGGAGGAGAGGGGGTAGAGGTGAAGGGGAGGAGAAGAGGAAAAGGAAAAGAGAAGGAAAAAGGGAGAGTGGGTGAAGTTCAGAAGGGTGGAGAGAGAGAAAATGGAAGAGACAAAGTGAGATAGAGAGAGATAGGAAGAGATAGAGAGAGATAGGAAGGGATAGAGAGAGATAGGAAGAGATAGAGAGAGAAATAGAAAGAGAGATAGAGAGAGACAGAGAGATAGGAAGAGATAGAGAGAGACAGAGCAATAGTAAGAGATAGAGAGAGCAGATGGAGAGGTTACACAGCTGACACCACACATCTGAGCCCCCCGATGACCTCAGCCTTAGTCACACGCTCACTTGATCATCTTATAGGTGTCCTGGTCGGCTATCTTGATGGTGCGGGCCACATTCCAGGAGACGTGGATCATGGGAACGATGGACTTGACCTTCTTGATCTCGTTCCACTCAAAGCGTTCCAGGGCAAGCTGGTACTGGTATGCTGCAGGGTGAGAGAGAGAGAGAGAGAGACAGAGAGAGAGAGAGACAGAGAGAGATAGACAGAGAGAGAGAGAGACACAGAGAGAGAGAGAAAGAGACAGAGAGAGAGATAGAGAGAGGTAGAGAGAGCTTAGTGAAGGAGAGCCATGGCCCATTCTTGACAATTTGACATCTCTCAACTACAGCACCACAGAGGGGAGGTGGGGGGAGGCGGTGGGAGGTGGGGGCATCCAAGCACAGCTGGCACCCTAGACAACTGGCTTGGTTCCCCAACACCAGCTCATGTGCCCCTTGCAGGTCATGGAAAGGTACTCACAGTTGAGTGGCCCCACGTTCCAGGCGATGTTATTGCACCAGCCCACAGCCTGGACCCAGTGGACAGTAACCAGCATTGAATCCACAAACCAGGTCCGGGCCGCGTGGATGAAGCGGTACACAGGGATGTTGGAGCGGTACAGATCCTCCAGAACTGGCCACCAGGACCCTGTCAGGTAGTCCACCCCATGTCTGGGAGGAGGAGAGGGGGAAGATAGGAAACATCAGACCGGAAATATCTGGTGAACTCTGCTCACACACAACACACACACATACAGTCAATTACGATAAGCACACACATCACAACCACACTGCTACCAACAAAACAAACCGACACACACACACACACAGCCTCGCCACAGCACACACACACACATACACAACAGCACACATACACACCACACAGTGACCGCAGCACATAGAACAACACACATTCACTACATACACATATCACACACACACATACACACATACACACACACGCAGGGGTTTTCCTAACTTACTTCTCACAGAAGTTGTTGATAGCCTCCCAGTAGTGCTCGTGGACAGCAAACCACTCACAGTCTCCAGGCCCGATGTTGATGTTGACCGAACAGAAGTTGTTGTTCTCCTGATGGCCTGTGAACACACACACACACATAGACACACACACACACACATAGACACACAAAAACACATAGACACACACACAGTCAGTGCGATGCATCGCATGAAGTGAAATCCAAGGTCATCACACACACACACACACACACACACACACACACACACACACACACACACACACTGACCGGGAGTGCGGCTCCCAGGGACCTTCATGTAAAGCTGCACTGTGTTCATGCCCAGGATGGTGTGGCCCACATGACTCAGCATGTTTCCGCTGGAGGACACTCGCATGAAGGACGGCAGCTTCAACAGTTCCTGCAGCTGCGGTTTCCATCTGCACACACACCAGTCACACACACACACACACACACACACACACACACACACACACCACACACACACACACACGGGAACACACGCGGGAACACACACGCACGCACGGGAACACACACGGACATGGGAACACACACAGGAACACACACACATTGGAGCACACACACGGACACGGACACACACACGGACACGGACACACAGATGGACACACACACGGATGCACACACACACACACAGACACACACACGGACACACACATGGACACACACACACAGCCACAATGTATGCATGGACACACACACACACACACACACACACACAGCCACAATGTATGCATGGACACACACACACACACACACATGCATTCATTTAAATAATAAACAAGTGGGTTGAGGTTATGATCTATTTTAGGGTGATGAATGTCACTGAACTATTTACAGTGAAGAACACATCTAAGATGTGTCGTTCTACACTCTGGACTGTGTGACTCAAACACAATGGTTTCATGTGTCTTTTTACCTTTTTGGATCCGATAGATCAATGTTGGTACCAAATTTGATGGTTTTTCCCACAGATTTTTGCTCTGGGCTGTGTGAACATGGGAATGGTCCATGATTAGTACCTTACTTCAGTTCTTATTGTCAGTATGATCAGCTGAGATGAGGTTTCCACTAACCTGGCTGAGGTGGCGGGGGTGGGGCTTGCTTTACTGGGAGTGGGGCTTGTGTTACCGGGGGCGGGGCTTGTGTTACCGGGGGCAGGGCTTGTGTTACCAGGGGCGGGGCTTGCTTTACTTGGGGAAGGGGTGGGGCTTGCCTTACTGGGGATGGAGCTTGCTTTACTGGAGGAAGGGGCGGGGCTTGTCTGACTGGGGGAAGGGGCGGAGCTGGTGGAGTCAGACTTGGTCTGTTCTTCCTCCTCCTCCTCATCCTCACTGTCTTTCTCCTCCTGTGGACACAGCATCACCATCATCATCACCATCATCATCATCATCATCATCATCACCATCATCAACAACTTTATCATCATCATCATCATAATCACCGTTTACAACATGTGTGTGCGTGAGTGTGTGAGTGTGTGTGTGTCTGTGTGAGTGTGTGTGAATGAGTGTGTGTGAGTGTGTGTGTGTGTGTAAGTGTGTGTGTGAGTGTGTGTGTATGTGTCTGTGTGTGTGTGAGTGAGTGTGTGTGCATACCTGCAGGCTCTCTTGGAAGCTGGAGGCCTGATACTGGGCGTACTTGGCGATGGTGGTGTGGGCGCGGCTGCTCTCACAGGGCCACGTCTGGCCCCGCCCACTGGCGTCCCAGTTCTGGTCTGCCGGCTGCTGCACCTGCGTCCTCACCTCCACAGCGTGCTCCGCGTTGGACTCCACCAGGGCCTTGGTGGAGAACAGACCCAAGTCTGAGGAGTGGAGGGGGGAGACAAGGGCAAGGGGAGAGAGGGGGAGAGAGGACGGGAAGGGAGTACAGAGGGAGAGGGAGAGGGGAGAGAATGCAAAGAGAAAAAAGATCAACATTTGTGGATTGAGCATGTGAGTGAGCATGTGGAATGTGTAAGTGAGTGTGTGTGGTGTGTGTAAGTGTGCGTGGTGTGTGTGTGTGAGTGTGTGTGTGTGGTGTGTGTGCGTGTGTGTGAGTGTGTGAGTGTGTGTGAGTGTGTGTGTGTGGTGTGAGTGAGTGTGTGTGTGTGTGAGTGTGTGTGTGAGTGTGTGTGTGTGTGAGTGTGTGTGTGTGTGTGAGTGTGTGTGTGTGTGAGTGTGTGTGTGTGTGTACTGACTGAGGCGGAGGGAACCAGCTAAGCCTCTGATGACAGTAACAGGGTTCTTGGGATCTGTGCAGAACTGCAGCAGCACTGGGGAGAAGGCATCTCTCTTACTCTCCAGCTGGAACACACACACACACACGCACACACATATACACGCACACACACACACACACATACACACATACACACACACACATACAGACATTAGGTTTAGACTGAAACACTGTGGATGTGTGCGTGAGTGGACTGGTGAGTGTGTGCGTGTGTGAGTGTGTGTGAGTGTGTGTGTGTGTGAGAGTGAGTGTGTGAGTGAGTGTGTGTGTGTGTGTGTCTGCTCACGTAGATGCTTGGCGTGGGAGGGTGGAGTTTCTCTCGTGGGATGGGCATGTCTGTGCTCAGGTTTGGTTTGACAGAGAAAGCAGGCAGCAGGTACGACTCTCGGAACTTCCCCTTCATCTTCAATCCCCTGGACACACACACACACACGCACACAGGACGACACACACACACGTGCACACACAGGACAACGCACGCACACACACAGGACGACACACACACACAGGATGACAGACACACACGCCACACACACACACACACGCACAACCAGATCGAGATGAAGAGATTAAGATCCCACATTTGAGCGACTTCCCTCTGCAGAAAGAACGGTCAGCTCACACGCATGAGGAGGGATTAAGATGAACACACTCAGATAACGGGTCTCAAATTAACTTCCACGTTCATCATCATGAGAACATTTGTTATCACACCCGCAGCGTGTCTCTAACCTATTATCATAATCTCATAATCCCAATGTTTGTGATGGTAATATTCTATCTGTCACAGCAGACGCAGACGACTCACTTGCAGGCTCTGATGATGTCGCTGGCGGCGTGCTTGATGGAGACCTCCGACAGCGGGATCCTGGGGCGTTCGATCTCAGAGGCCATGAAGGTCTCTCGGTCTCCGCTCTCCACCTTGATCAGACGGATCTTCAGCTCCTTGAGGGGCCCCAGGGACAGCGCCTTCAGCTTCAGGAAGTCTGCAGGGGCCAGCGGGCACGGGGTCCTCCGCGGGGGGGCTGGGGCGGCGGGGACGGCGGGGGCGGTGGGGACGGATGAAGAGGAGGAGGTGGGAGTGGTGGTGGGGGTGATGGGGGAGGGGGAGGAGGTGTTTGTGGTGTGAGTGCCCCCTGCAGTCGGGGTCGTTGTCTTAGTTTCGGACTCGCGGCTCTTCTCTTTCTTCTTCTCGTCCTCGTTGGCAGCGCGCTTGTCCTCCAGGCCTCCCTGGGAGTGTTTGCTCTGCAGGGCCAGGCTTCTCTCCGCCGGCCGGCTCTTCTTCACGTCCTTGTGCTTGGCGGCCGGGCAGTCGGACGAGGTGGAGAGCGAGGATGGGACGGCTGCTGGCTTCCCCTCTTTCCTCTCCTCCTGCCTCTTCCTCTCCTCCTGCCTCTTCCTCTCCTCCTGCCTCTTCCTCTCCGCCCCTCCCGGCTTGAGGAGGGGGCCGCTGACCCCGCTGTCCTCTCTCCTCCGCTTCCTCCTCCCCTCCCCCTCCAGGCTCACCGCCTCCCTCTTCCTGTCGGCCTGCGTCCGTGCCTCTGGCGGCCTGGTGGTGCGGAGCGGCTTGCTGGGCAGCAGGTCAGCGAGGGCGCCTGGGTGTGTGGTGGTCAGCCTCAGCTCAGCGCTCAGAGAGCCAGTGAGAGGCTCTGCCCTGCTCCTCTTGTTCTTCGCCTCGTCCGCGCCCCCGCGGCCCCGGGTCTGCTCGGCGGGGACGGGCTGCGGTTGGCCGTCAGGGTGGGGCCGATGGGTGGAGGGCGGGTCTGAGGTAGCGTTGGTGGGGGATTGTGGTTGGTTGGTGAGTTTGGTGGGCGGGGCGGGGTCAGGGGTAGGGGAGGATTCTTGCTGGTCCTGACAGTGGATCTCTGGTCCCAACGCCAGGGAGGACGAATACTTCACCCCCCCCATGGCGCTGGGGGGCGGGCGCCCAAACGGACCCCCCCTGTAGGTATACCTCTGTCCCCCTAGGAATGAGGCCAGAGACTTGAAGACATCGGCCACGCCAGTCTGGTGAAGGTGGGGCTTACGAGGGGGCAGGGCGCTAGGTGCGTCAGCGCCCAACTCCTCCTCCTCCTCCAGTTCCTCCTCCTCCTCCTCTCCTCCCCCGCTGGGGGTCTCTGGCAGGCCGTACAGCCTGGCCAGGTCGCTCAGCGGCTTGGTGTCCCTGTGAGGAGGAGGCGAGGGGGGTGGGCCGGGGGTGGGACTGGGCTGCAGGACCGGCCTCCTCATCACTATCTTCACCTCCTCCTCCTCCTCGCCCTCGCTCAGGCCGGATGCAGGGGACCCCTGCCAGCTGAGCACTGGGGGGCTGCCGGGGGGGTTGTCTCCCAGCTCCAGTAAGCTGCACACCCCCGCGGCGGGCTGCAGGTCCGGGGCCAGCAGTACCCCCTGCTCTGGACGGCCCCCCATAGCCTCGCCTCGCACCGGCCCCCCTGAGGGGGATGACTGTGGGCTGGGAGGAGGTTCGGGGGGCTGGTATGGCCTGGAGGAAAGAGCTGGCTTGGGTTTCATCTCAGCACCTCTTGATGAGGAGGAGGGAGGACTGGGGGGTCTAGGGGGTGCCCTCCTGGGAGGTGGGGGGCAGGAGGGTAGGGGGGCCACCTTGGCTTCCTCGGACCCTTTGTGTTTGGTGGAGGGGGGGCGTCTGGGGCGGGGGACCAGAGGCCCACTGCTGGTTTTCTTGACGGACATGTGGGCGTGCGGTGTTTTGCCCTTGTGCCTGTGTCTGTGAGGGTTAGGTGGCGTGTGTGTAGGGTGAGACTTCCCTGCTCTCTGTGGGGCTGGAGAGGCCAGACCCAGCTGGTCCTTCCCTCTCCCAGAGGACAGCACGGGCACCTTGCACGACGACGACGACAAACTCACCTTCTTTCTCCCTTCCATTTTCCTAGTTCGGAGAATCTCTTTCGTTTTCTCCTCCTTTTTCTTCTTCCTGTCGACCTTTCCCCTGTCGCCCTCCTCTTTCCTGCTGGCTTTCCTCAAGCCGTCTACCCCTTTCTCTCCTTTCTCCTTCCTCCGTTTCCTGTCCTCCGCCTTCCTCTCCTCCCTCCCCTTCTCTTCGCCCTGGCCTGCTCTCCTCCCTGCGTTCTTGCCTTTACGACCGGGCAGTTTGTGTTCTCGGGGCTTCCTCCCTGCCAAAGCCCTTCTGAGAGCAGGTCTGAGGGAGGGGTCGACCTGGGGCGCCTGCAAGGGGTTGACCCCTGACCTTTGAATCCGAGGGTCCGGTCCGGGTGGAGCCCCAGTGGGCCCGGCGGAGCTGGGAGGCCCACGTTTGGGTGTCCGGTGGTGGGCCGGGGGAGTCCCCACACCTGGGCCGGGACCTCGGCGGGTGGGAGGAGCTGGGTCTCTGCGGATGATGGGGAGGGAGCTGGAAATGGAGCCTCCATCTCTAAGGCTGCCGTTGAGGGTGGGTCGGTGTGTGATGTCCGTCCCAGAATCCTCAGCTGCAGTTAGATCCCACCCTTCTGCCCTCACGCTGGTGCACTGATGTTCCTGAGGAGAAAAGAAAACAACACTGAAACGAAGCGGTGAAGTGGTGAGTCTGGTTTGAACCCAGAGTGGATGAGTGAGGGAGGAAGCCGCTTCTGCTAACGAGTGACGCCACGATGCCACCTGGTCACCTGGTCACCTGGCCACCTGGTCACCTGGTCACCTGGCCACCTGGTCACCTGGCCACCTGGTCACCTGGTCACCTGGCCACCTGGTCACCTGGCCACCTGGTCACCTGGCCACCTGGCCACCTGGTCACCTGGTCACCTGGTCACCTGTGACACTCACCATGCTGTAGTTGCTGTGACGCCCCTGGGCTCGCCTGGCCTCCAGAGGGCGTGGCTGCAGCGCGTTGGAGGGGGAGGGGCCTGCGTGGCGCGGGTGGCGGTGGGAGGGGGCGTTCTGGTGGGGGCTGTAAGGCACTCCGGCGTCTGCTGGTGAAGAGGGGGGCTGGCTTTCTGCGCCCCCCCGGGGGCCAGGCAGGTG
>BROE01000019.1:8606846-8608085 GCA_036571765.1 Plecoglossus altivelis
CCAGAAGCAAAAGAGAGAGAGGAAACAGTAATGTTTAGGAGAGGAATCCCTTAATGACATTTCTCCAGCTGCAGACCTAAAAGTCCCCTGTTCTCATTCCTCTTGTGCACGTCACACTGACTCCATATGATCCACGCGTGGTCTCTTCATGCCCTCCCCCATGTCTGCCTATCTTCAGCAGGGAGGTTATCAACCAACAGTCAAACTCCCCCCTCCCCAGTCCCCTCTGCCCCTGTCAGCCGTCCCCTCCCCAGTCCCCTCTGCCCCTGCTCTGTTGTCATCAGCAGGGATAGCTACAGATCCTGTTTAGAAGGAGCTGCAGGAACACACATAGAGTGAAGAGGAGGAGGAGGAGACGGTAGAGGAGGTTGAGGAGGAGGAGCAGGAGGAGGAGGAGGAGGAGAGACAGGGCTGAAAGACAGGATCAACTGAGGACAGAGAAGCTTCGAAACCACAGCCACACACACACAGGGTTTCTGTATGTGTGTGTGAATGCTGCATGTGTTCCTGAGTTTGTTCCTGTGTGTGTGTCTGGGTGTGTGTGGAGGTCATGTGGGCGTGTACGCGTTGAAACAGAGTCACACAGAGGTAAACAAGTCATGCTGTTTCCAGTTTGAACCCAAACTCTGACCCAGAGGCCACGGCCAACACACGGTGGGCAACACGCCGCCAACACACGGCAACACACGGACAACACACGGGCAACACACGGGCAACACACGGGCAACACACGGACAACACACGGCAACAAAAGGCCAACACGCCGCCAACACACGACCAACACACGGCCAACACACGGCAACACATGCCGGCTAACGCACGGACAACACACAGCCAACACACGGACAACACACGGCCCACACGCGGACAACACACGGACAACACACAGCCAACACACGGACAACACACGGACAACACACAGCTAACGCACGGACAACACACAGCCAACACACGGACAACACACGGCCCACACGCGGACAACACACAGCCAACACACGGCTAACACACGGACAACACACAGCTAACACACGGACAACACACAGCCAACACACGGACAACACACATCTAACACACAGCTAACACATGGACAACACACCGACAACAGACGGCTAATACATGGAAAACAGACGGACAACACACGGACAACACACGGCGGGCTTCTGCTTTGGGCTTTCAGCTTTGCTGTAGAACTCAAGGATTTCCTGCATGATTACTTTAATCACAATCGATACATCAGCC
>BROE01000019.1:8609202-8622348 GCA_036571765.1 Plecoglossus altivelis
TCTCTCTCTCTCTCTTTCTATCTCTCTCTCTCTTTCTATCTTTCTCTCTCTCTCTCTCTCTCTCTCTCTCTCTCTATCTCTCTCTCTCTTTCTCTCTCTCTCTCTCTCTCTGTCTGAGTCTATGTTGCTCTCCCTCTGTGAGAGTGCGAGAAAGAGAGAGAAAGTGAGGGAGAGAAACAAAGGGAGGGAGAGAAGGAGGGAGGGAAGGAGGGAGGAGAACAGAAAGGGAGAGCGATAGGGAGAGAGAGGGAGGGAAGTAAGGGTGGATAGAGAGAGAGGACCAACCCTCTCTGTCCAGCCAATCAGATGAAATGTATTTCTTAGCCTCACCATAAGCCCCTCCCAGGTTGCCTTGTCACCAAATTAGGTCCAGCCCAAACTCCAAAACCCTCACTCCTCTCACACTCCCCCGTCTCTCTCTCCCTCGTTCTTACACGCTGTGTCCTCGTATCCTTGGCAACCAATGATATAATTTATCCAGAGCAGGGAGCCAGACAGCCTCCAGACACATTCTCTGACCACTCCTCTGCCCCTCTCCACCTACGACCCCTGATGAGAGAGTGTGTGCTTATGTGTGTGCCTGCATGTTAGTGTGTGCTTGTGTATGAGATTATGTGTGCGTGTGTGTTTATTTGTGTGTGTAGATGTGTGTGTGCGTGCGTGTGTGTGTAGATTCAACAGTCTGCATGCCTATTACAGCGTGAGGAGGGTTTTCATCCTCTAAAGCCGTCTGATTGGTTCCTCCATGCAGAAGGTCTTGTGTGATTGGCCTGTGAGGTATAACATTGTACACACAGTATATATTACACCAGTGTCTATGCAGATGACATAATTACACACTAAATGCAATGTCATTAACCTTAGAATTAATATCATCACAAATTCATGAATTTGCATCTCGCTTTGTGGTTGGTGAGATGGGTTGCATGTTGAATTCATTCACTCTCAATTTATTCTCATTAATAATTCATCTCTTTTTAACATCTGCTTTGAAGGACCAATTAGGAGGGAGTTCTGCGCTTGTCTTGTTTAATTGCTGCCTCAACCCTCAAACCCCTATGTGCAGACGTGCTCTCACTGTTCTGCACGGGCACTCTCTTCTTCTCCTCCCCTTCTCTCCTCCCCTTCTGTCCTCTCAGGGACCAGCCCCCTCTCTCCCTCCCTCATTTTCACTCTCTCTCTCTTCACCCCTCTCTCCCTCCCTCTCCCTGTTTCGCTGCCTGTTTCTCTGTCCACCTGTTTCTCTTTTACTCCCTCCCTTGCTGTCTCTCCCTCTCCCCCTCCCTTGCTGTCTCTCCCTCTCCCCCTCCCTTGCTGTCTCTCCCTCCCTCCCGTTCCCTTCCTCTCCTCCAGGGAGATCTTCTCCACAGGGACTCTGGAGCAGTAGGAAGCACCATACCGGCTCTCCATAAGGAAACAGCAACCAGCCTTCTATCAGCGTGTAACCAGGTTTCTATCAGCGTGTAACCAGGTTTCATTCAGCCTGTAACCAGCCTTCAATCAGCCTGTAACCAGCCTTCTATCAGTGTGTAACCAGCCTTCTATCAGCGTGTAACCAGGTTTCAATCAGCCCGTAACCAGGTTTCAATCAGCCCGTAACCAGGTTTCATTCAGCCTGTAACCAGGTTTCAATCAGCCTGTAATCAAATGTTAATCAGCCTGTAACCAGCCTTCAATCAGCCTGTAACCAGCCTTTAATCAGCCTGTAACCAGCCTGCAAGGAGCCTAGACTTGCTCGAATTGGACGACACTAGCTGCCAGTTTGGAGCAGGTAGAGGCATGGTAACACCTCCTTGGTTGCCTGGCTGTGTGGTCCTCCCCCCTCTCTATACACACACACACACACACACACACACACGCACATAGTCTGCCAGTAGCAGACTGCCAGTGGCATGGTAACACGTACTTGACTGCCAGGCTATCTGGTGCCTACACACACACACACACACACACACAAACACACACACACACAGTCTGCCAATGTGACGGTAATATGCTACTGACGTGCAGCCATGTCTGGACTGTGTTAGTGGATCAGCCTGTCTTTCCTACTGAGGTCACCATGATTGTGCGTGTTGCAGTGTATGCGTGCACGCGTGGGTGTGTCTGCATGCGTGTGTATGCGTATGCATGCGTATGGGTGTGTGCATGTGTGTTTGTGTGTGGGTGTGTGTCAGGAGAACACTGATCCTATCTCCTACAGGGGGGATGGGCTGCAGAACAGACCTCCATCTGATGGATGTTACCACAGGATACCATGCTGCACCCAGACAGAGAAAGAGGGAGGGGGAAGGAGGGAGAGAGAGAGAGAGAGCAAGAGAGAGAGAGAGAGAGAGAGAGGGAAAGAAAGGGAGAAGGAAGGAGAGAAGCAGAGAGAGAGAGAAGGAGAGAGAGAGAGGGAAGGGAGAGGGAGGGAGAGAGAGAAGGAGAGAAGCAGAGAGAGGGAGAGAGGGAGAAGAGGGAGGGAGAGAGAGAAGGAGAGAAGCAGAGAGAGGGAGAGAGGGAGAAGAGGGAGGGAGAGGAGAAAGAGAGAGGTAGAGAGAGAACGGAAGAGGAGAGAGACAGGGAGGAGAAGAAGGTGGAGAAAAGAGAGGTGGAGAAAGGAAACCACCACAAAGAGACAGAGAGGGGTGAGAGAGAGATAGAGAGAGATAGAGAAAGAGAAAGAGAGAGAGAAAGGATGTGGGAATGAAAGAGGGAAAGAGAAATGGACAACAGACAGGAGAGGAGGAGGGACCATTTCTCCAAGTCATATAAAGGACAGTACATTACATTACAGCACAGCACAGCACAGCACAGCACAGCACAGTACAATACAATACAATACAGTACAGTACAGTACAGTACAGCACAGTACAATACAATACAGTACAGTACAGTACAGTACAGTACAGTACAGGCAAAGACAGTGGGAATGTAATAAAATCAAGACAGAAGTAATGGAACCTGTGACCTAATCTGACGCCAAGCAGGAACTACAACATGAATATAAATTACGTTTCTAAAAATAACCCCACCAGCCCCCCAGGCCGGCTCCCCCTCCCGTCGTCCACATCCCCTGCTCCCACCCCAAAATGGAGGCTTCTCTCTCTCTACTCTCCATTAAGACCCTCCCTGCCGGGGTACTGGAATGTTCCAACTCACGGTTGGAGGGGGTGTGAGGGGGATTCTTCTTACAAACAATACCGGCAAAACCGGTAACCTGGTGTCAAAGAAAACCGTGGAGTGTGTGTGTGCGTGTGTGTTTGCTTGCAGTCTCGACGTGTGCAAGAGAGTGTGTCTGGGTGGAGATTGAGCAAAGAGCGGTGGTTGTCGATGGGCGATCGCTGTGGTGCACGTGGCAGGGAGAGGCAGGCGTGGTGGTCTGCGTAGGGAGGGATTGGGAAGGAGGAAGGGATAGGGCTTGTTGGGGGGGGGGGGGAGGGGCGGGGGAGGGCTGGAGGGGCAAGGGGGGAGGGGGAGGCTAAAAGTGAGCATAGGATGGGGGGGGGATATCTGGACCCTTGCCAGACAGCCGTCGTCAACGTGACTTCTCACCTCCAACCCTGACCTCTTACCCAGCAGGGAGCCTCTTACGATGACAAAGGCAAACAGGGAGCAGCAGATCCCTTTAAGATACGAACACGCAGGCGTGCCCAAACATCCTCCAACGCCTGGAACCTATCAGGTGGGATCACACACAGCTGGCCCGTGAGCTCAACATGAACCTGGTAATAGATCCAGCATGGCTGGGTGTGTGACTGGACTCTGCAGAGACCAGCCTTGGACTGTTGAAGAGCCCAAGTTCCAGGCACATTCCGCGTGTGGTGTGTTTTTGTGTGCAGTGTGTACATGCGCCGTGAGCGTGTGTGTGTGTGTGTGCGCGCATCAGTATTAACATAATAAAGCTGTGTTTTTATTGAGCGCAAGTTGGGATTCACTTCACTTCCTCTATTTGTGGCAGCCAGCGAGTGACTCACTGAACACAGACTAAATGTGGGTCAAAAACGTGTAGCCATTTTTAGTAGGAGGACACCAGGCCAGGGCTGCAGCCCTGCAGCAGCTGGAGACACAGACAGGGCCTGCCAGCAAGATGAACACAGACAGGTTAAGGACAGACAGGATAGAGACAGACAGGGCCTGCCAGCAAGATGAACACAGACAGGTTAAGGACAGACAGGATAGAGACAGACAGAGAGACAAGATGGAGACTGACCAACAGGATACAGACAAACTGGAATACAGACAGGATGAAGGTGGACAGACAAGAGACAGAGAGACAAGCAGACAGACAGGAGACAGACAGAGAGACAGGATGAAGGCAGATGGACATTTATACAGACCGGATATAGACAGACAGACAGACAGAATGGAGACACTCCGACAACAGGGACAGACAGGTAATAAGGTATGAAAGGTCCATCTGACAGCCAGCTGTTAAGGCGGGCAGACTGTCACCATGCAGCCTTCCACATGGCCACTCATTTACTATGAGACACTGGAAGGAGGGGCAATCTAAGGTTACTATTTATGCGGTGTTCTTACTATCGGCTGTACACAGCAACCCAAACCACACGATCAACATGACCCACGCCCCCAGAGGTAATGAAAAGGCCTCACACACAGCACACACACACAGCACACACACACGACACCACCACGACACCACACACACACACACATCACAACAACACACACAACAGACCAAACACCTGCTCTGGGTGTGGAAGGCTTAGCATAAGCACAGTCTGGTGATAAGCTAGGACAAATGCCCATGCCTTTGCCCACATTCGATCACAAATCTGCAAATTCTGTGTCACCGTATGCACGTGTGTGTGCTCAGACTGTATTCATGTGCAGCAAAACCGATCTGCAGACAAGAACCTGTAGTCTGTGTTTGCAGACCGACACCACAGTAGAGCACAGTAGATGCAGAGAAATGCAGTCGCACACACGCACACACATTCGCACCGGCATTTGCATGTATATACCAATTGCACACTGGCTCCAGTCAAGCCATTTAGTAACACATCTGCAGTGCCACTGCACAAAGACACGCACACACGCACGCGCACACACACACGCACACAGGCACACACGCGCAAACACACACACACACACACACACACCATTCCCTGTCACTCCTTACCGGGTCCTCTTTCTTGTTTTTCTTTTTTTTTTCTTCTTCTTCTCTCCGACCTCCGTATTCTCTCCGGTCCTCCTCTCTCCCCTCCAGACGCCCTCACACCTGCTCCTCTGTCTGTCCACTCCAGCACGTCTCCCCCGGTCCTCTCCTCGTTGCCCTCTCCTCTTCTCCTCTTCTCCTCTTCTCCTCTTCCTTCTGATGCTCAGACTAGTCCACGTGCAGAGACCAGGGGGGAGGGGGGCGGCCCCACACGTTGACGGACACGCCCCTGCAGCCAATGGGGGCGCTCAGAGCCTCCTGCCAATCATGTGGCACTGCATGGTAGAGTAAAGAGGCGGGGACACAGGAGAGCGAGAGTGAGAGTGAGAGACAGAGAGAGAGAGAGAGAGAGAGAGAGAAAGGTAGAGCGTGTGTTGGAATCAAGCCAACATAGGAATGGAAGCTATTTTTAAACCTCCACACAGCCTCCATTTTCTCCAGCAGAATCCTGTAATGTATATATGTGTTTCACATCTCACCAGCAGTCATGGACTTGATCTACATGCACCGCAACAGACACGACATCTCTGAGTTATCTGTAGAATCTAGAACCCCTTTAAATGTCTGCTTACATCTCTCCACTGTGAAAACACCACTAGTTGGTCGCTCTGTTCCCTAGCACATTCTAGTCCCTAGCCCATCCTAGTCCCTAGCACATCCTAGTCCCTAGCACATCCTAGTCCTCCTTCTCCAGATTTACACTACGGAGGGAATAATACACACAGTGCACTTTTGCACGGTCTTCATTTGAGCCTTGAAGAGTTTTTCTCGATCCGTAGCTAAGAGGGAGATTATTAAGAGTGGGGTCTGAGGACTTTAGTTTGATCTGTGTTGACATCTGCGGGCCACTTAGAGGCACTGCGTGTGAGGTGAGCTCTGTGCGCCTGTACTGAGTTTGGCAACATCACAGAGGGAGAAGTGTTCACACCACAGCCGACAGGAGGCTGTTTTGGTAGACAGACGACAGGTCGTTGTTTTTCCTTCATCATCCGGACACATTTTTTGGGGGGGGGTGTGGGGGGGACCGTAGCTGTTAGAGTAAGGTTTGGTCAGTTTGAACAGAAGCGATTAGAAGCCTGTAAATGTGTTTGGCTAACAGACAGCAGACAGGTGGTGAGACAGACTGACAAATGGGTACTATCTCAGACAGACAGGTAGTAAAACAGACTGACAAATGGGTACTATCGCAGGCAGATAGACAGCTAGTAAGACAGACGGACAGACTGCAAACACAGGAAGACGGACAGGTCGTAGGACAGACTGACAGACAGGTACTAACACAGGCAAACAGGTAAGTAGGACAAACAGGCAGACAGACAGACAGACAGACAGACAGACAGACAGGCAGGCAGGCAGGAAGGCAGGCAGGCAGGCAGGCAGGCAGGTAGTAGGTTAAACGTGCAGGCAGGCAGACAGACAGGCAGACAAATATGGAGCAGGACAGACAGGCAGGCAGGCAGGCAGACAGACAGCTAGGAAGATGACCTCCGGAGTAGAGGACACCTGAGCAGGATGGGAAGAGACCCAGAGACCCGGGTCAGGTGACTCTCGGCTCCGCTCAGGGGGAGGAGGGGCGGGGGCAACGGGTTTATCGGGGGGAGGGTCTTGGCTACGTGACTCACAATGCATAGCTGCTGTGTAGGAGCTGCCTCCCAATGACCCGCCTCCACCCCAGCACCCCTCACCCCAGCCAGGACCAAGCCGTATCCATGAGACATACACAGCCCTGAGGAAGAGAGGATGAGTCAGTGAAAGGACTTAGAGTAAGGCCAAGGAAGGCTAGTGTGTGTGTGTGTGTGTGCGCGTGTGTGTGTGTGTGTGCATGTGTGCATGTGTGCGTGTGTGAGTGAGTGAAAGAGAGAGAGAGAAGAGAGAGAGAGAGAGAGAGAGAGAGAGCGATAGCGAGAGAGAGAGACTGTGCGTGTTCACTCTTAGGAGAGAGAGAAAGCAGATTGCATAGAACACAGCTGACTTGCCTTAGCAACAGCCCCTGTGCTGAGCCGACCCTATTGGCCAACCATCTGTTCTCAGCACAACCCCATGTGGCTGTGCTAGCCAATCACAGCTTCCTGCAGCAGAACTGGATTCCATTTTCACCATGGAAACAGAACATTAGTCTCCATGTGTGATTCAGAGCAACATGGACCCCTACCCATAACACACACACACTCACGCACACTTATGTGTTCCTATGTAGCTGCTAGCGTGTGCAGTCCTGTGTGTGGCTGACAGACTGTGCTTGGTCCACTAGTGATCTGCTGGACAAAACATCATTGATGCTTGTTTTGTATCATTTTCTGTTAGTTGATTCAACTCCCACTCGTCCCCTCAATTATTTCAAGAATTAAATGACTAATAATTCAAAATAATATTTTTTTGTAAATTTGTTTGATTTAAAATCAACAATTTTCATTTAAAATTGTGACTAACGCACACTCAAATCTGGACTAGAAATGTGTCCTCAATATTTCAGTTATTGTGAATGATGAGCTCTTTTTTAATGGACGCTCTTAATCTACCCCTTGGGAGATGCTACATCTGTTCCCATTGGCTCTTCTTTCGAAGTCCCACCTCCTCTGTACAGCTAGCAGTTTCTGGTCTGTGAGTCAATCAAACTTCGTTCGCCCCACAGTTTATCATTGCGCAATATCAACCATTGGTTGACATGCTGTCTTGGACTTCATGTCTGGTGAATCCTCATCCTTAGTGGCCTTATGGGTTTGATCATTGTAAAACGGTCCAGTCTCCATGTCCCCAACTAGTTTTGAAATAGAATAGAAGTTGAATGAGCAATAACGACAGCGGGATGGAAGCCTACCTATGTAGACCAACCGCACACAAACATCATCTGATATTTCATGACGGGAACGCGAAACCAGCTGGCAACGCGCTTAACACAGTTTATCTGTGAATCTTCAAATTACATCTGAAACATTCAATGTATTAGAAGCTAATATATTGTCAGTGCCATGGCAGTAAATTAAATAGACGTAAGAATCGCGCTACGCTTTGACTCCTTGATCAGCAGAGTGGGTGACTCTCGGAGAAGCGTTAAATCATACCTACATTGCCACCAAGTGGCCGATACACGCACTACTCTAATACAGCACACATCTCTATCAACCTTGTAATTTCTTCTAACCGTGCACTATTGGATGGTTCCTGTCGTGGAGCTCCTGACGGCTAAGATTAAATTAACAGGCATCTGAAACGAATTATTTCGATTGTAATGGAGGACGAGATAGGCGTTCAACGCCTAGCAAACCAACACAAATAATGTCACTCTAAGAAAACGAGGACTGCGATGTATATCTCCACTTTTAAACTCACGTCTTGACATTTTTACAGTTTACGGTAAAATGTGATTGGGGGCCAAATCGTCATTATAATACTCAGCACACTCAAACGAATGAAGGTTTCTCCTTCATGAAAATGTAGTCATGTTACACACGAGAATACAGTCAATTGAGGGTGAGGGTACGAGTTTGAGGGTACCGCTAACCCAGACATGTAAATAACCGATGTTTTCTGAACTCGACCTCACACAACATAGACGTACATGAGGCGTAGGCTTACACGACAAGACGGGCATAGTCTATGACGAGGAAGGTCATTTGGCGACTGATGCCATTCATTGTATGCCTGTCTTGTTGCCCAGCTCTCAGAAATACTCACTGATCATGGGCGATCAAGACAGAGCCAATTTGTTTCTCTTTACTTTTGCCTCATTTGCGAAGCAGTTTGAGTGTTTGGTGTGCGCGCGCATGTGTGTGGGTTGTGCGTGCGTGTAGTGCGTGCGTGCGTGCGTGCGTCCGCGTGTCAGTGATGAAGGTCAAGTATATCTCAACATGCTGAGGCGTTCCTTTCCTCCTCTCCTCAAGCCTTTGGCATTCCTCCCTCTACACACACTACCATGACAACAGATGCTGCCAGCGAATGAGGTCTTGTCTTTCAGGGGATGAGCCAGAGCCTTGACCTCAGCGCTGATCAAACACACACACACACACACGCACGCACACACACACACACACACACACACACACACACACCAACCCCTTACTCTCAGATTCATTAGATTCACAGACAGAACTATGTAAGAAGTTATTAAAAATATATATGTTTCTCTCCCAGTCTGTTTCTCATCATTCCCTCCCTCCCTCACGCTCCCAGACACAAACACCCAAACACACACACACAAACACACACACAAACACACCATCTCTCTCTGTCTTTCGTACCCATTCAGACCAGCAGGAGGCAACGTTGCTCTTCGACGACACTTCAGACGTCGAGCAACAGCTACCGTTGAAATTGGCCAGAACAACATGTAAAGTGCGTCCAGAAAATACATCCGTCGGCCTTTATCGCCGTCATTGCAACGATGATTTATGCATGTGTTCATGACTCGTTTAGAAGCCTGCTGTTTTGTCAACATCTCCTCTGGGATTCTGCCATCACGGAGACTTCAGGTTCAGTAGAATGGTTTTACAGCTAACTCTGAATCTCCAATTACCACCGGCACACAGAGGACACATGAAAGCCCTGCTTACATTAGGCTGCGAATCAGTTAATCTAATACACCAATTACATGGTAAAGTTAATCAGGGCAGTTAGTGAAGGGAGGAATGTGAATCTGGTTGAGAGGCCTGTGGTGCAAGGGACCTCCCTCAACAAACTGCTGTTGCTGCGGTTCCTCTGAGGTTCCACGAGGTTCTGTGTTGTGGTTCCTTAGTGGTCTCTAATGGTGTTATTTGGAGGTGCTGTGTTTGTGTTTTTTTCCTGTCTGTCTCTCTGTCTCTCTCTCTCTCTCTGTCTCTGTGCCTCTCTCTGCCTCTCTCTGTCTCTCTGTCTCTCTGTCTCTCTGTCTCTCTGTCTCTCTGTCTGTCTGTCTGTCTCTCTCTCTCTCTCTCTCTCTCTCTCTCTCTCTCTCTCTCTGTCTCTGTCTCTCTCTTACTAGGAGGAGCAGCAGGATGAGGAGGATCTCTTTGTAGATCTGCAGATGTGTGACCGCTGTGTGTCCAACTCAGGCCTTGGGAAGGATAATCCAGCAAATCCTAGTTACTGAAACCTCTGCGAACATAAACCCTCTTACAAAGGAGATGAAAAGGCAGGAATCAATTTAAGCAAGTAAGAGAAGCAGATGGACTCATGTTAACCAGGCAGAGATCAAGACCGAGTGAAGGACTGGCAGCTGGAGAGATAGTCCAGTACAAGAAAGACGGATGTTTGGAGCCTGGGTCCAGCCCAAGGTCAAGCCCTGGTTCATGTCTCGATCCAGTCCTGGGTCGTGTCCCAGCCCAGCCCTGGGTCCAGCCCAAGGTCAAGCCCTGGGTCATTCCCCAGTCCAGCCCTGTGTCATGCCTCGATCCAGCCCTGGGCCGTGCCTCGGCCCAGCCCTGGGTCGTGTCTCGATCCAGCCCTGGGTCATTCCTCGGTCCAGCCCTGGGTCATTCCTCGGTCCAGCCCCAGTGTTGGGGTGGATGATGACCAGAGCCAGGCTTGTTTAGAGCCATGCCTGGGCGATGACATCCTTCCACGGGGTCTGACGTCCAGAGGAAACGATCGAGGATTGGAAACAGGCAGTAACCCGACAGGAAACTGCACAGATCCAAGGCTTTAAAGGGGATCTTCTCAACCACAGTCTGTATAGTACTGACACAAGCCTTCAGGTCTCCTAACCACAGCCATACACATCTCCCAGATACAGACTCACACCAGACACACACATACTGTCATACTCTCCATATCCTCTCCCAGATACAGATGTTAAACTCCCACAGCATGTATGAAGGGTGGGATCTAGAATCTATATCATCTGATCTGATATATTACAATATGTATTCAATCCCCTGCTTGTTCCATCTCACTCCAGACACAGTCTGTCCCCTCCCACCTCCCTGCTCCCCTTCCTAAAGTAGATTTGTCTGGTGTCAATACTTTCCTTCTCTCTTTTCCGACAACTGTTGACATTTGCGCCCATACTTCTTTACTTTAACTTGAATAAAAAAGTGTAGTCAGCACTCTCAACTTGTAGCAGAGTCTTTCTTAAACACGAGTATCTGGACTTCTACCTGCGTGAAAGATGTGAGAGACATCAGCCCAGGCCAGGCCAGGCCAGGCCAGCCTCTGCAGGGTTACAGAGTTGTCTTTTATCAGGAAAAATTGCCGTCTGCTCCGTTACTAAGCCTGTATTCGTGCACGGACATTACAATGTGTGTGGGTATGTTCTGTCGTTGTACAATTACGCAATTGTTGCGTGAGGATTTGACTGCGTATCCGCGTGGCTCCAGTTTAGGCCTTTTTTAACTTTGGGGATTGGGGTCAGGTTAAGCACGAGCGTTGACTGCGAGGGAGAGCGAGAGAGGAGGCAGTTGCGGGGAGGAGGAAAGCATGTTAGCCGCTCCGCGTGGCTTTGTATTTTGACGTCTCCATTCGACTCACATCAAAGCCCCATCGAACGCTGACTGATGGTGCGATCGACGCTCGCTGCCTCGGAATTCTCAGCGCAGTCAGAGTTTTTTTTCCCGCTGCGGTCATCAGAGCACAGCTGGCTCGGAGATCTTTATCTTTGACAAACTGCTGCAGAATACAGCACGGCGAGATGATGTCGAACGCTGCGATTCGATGGCATCATTTCATATGATTACCGATGATGATTACTGATCTGTGTGGGAAACAGAGATGGAGAGACATCTCAGTATCTTACTGTAGAGTAGGAGCAGGCTTACGTCGCGCTCACACAGGATTGATACATGCTATATTTGTTGGGGAGTTGAAACCAATATCCTGGTTCTACTTTTGCCTGTTGCCAAAATAATTGTGGGATGATTGTCCAGTGATTTGATTAGATAAGGACTTGAGTCCATCAAGCCTTTCAGCCTGCTCACTCTCGCTTCTCTCCCTCTCTTTTTCTCCTTCTCTGTCTGTCTCTTTCTGCCTATTTGCGTGTGTGTGCGCGTGTGTATGCGTGTGTGTGTTCGTGTGCATGTGTGTGTATGTGTGTGTGTGTATATCTGTGTGTGCGTATGTGTGCGCGTGTGTGTGTGCGTATGCGTGTGTGCATGTGTGCGTGTGTGTGAGTGTGTGTGCGTGCGCCGGTGTGTGTGTGTGTCTTAACTGCTGGTCTCTCCAACAGGCAGCAGGGCCCAGCACACAGCCGTCTTGTTCAGTGTGTTGGCAGAGTGTGGACACATGACACACCTCAGCCAGCTCATCCTCCAGACTATGATTCAATTTTCAAATTCGACTTGATTCCCAACAGATGGATGTCTTGTTTGTGCCAGAGCGTTAACTCCATCAACGGATATGCCAAACAATGTTGCCTTTGGAGAGAGGAGTCGTCCTGCTGTTTGTGTTCACCTGGTGTGTCAGTTTTGGAGCTGCGAGCGTGTAAGAAGAAGCATGGGATTCTTTTACACATACGCATAAACACACACATACACACACATATACACACACATACACACCTATACACACATACACACGCATATACACACACATACACACACCTATACACACACATACACACGCATACACACACATACGCATCTATACACACATACACATACCTATACACACATACACACCTATACACACACATACACACATCTATACACACACATACACACACCTATACACACATACACACACCTATACACACACCTATACTCACGCATACACACACATACACACCTATACACACGCATGCACACAAATATACATACATATATACACACATACACACACCTATACACACATACACGTGTATACACACACACAACTATACTCTCTCTCACGCACACACACACACACACACACTCCTTTTCCCTGCTGTGATGCAGACACATAGCTAGTAGTGAGGTTACCTGAAGAGGCCACAGGACAGGGGGTCTGAATGATGTCATTAGGTGGACCAGGGGACCAGTGACACAACTGGGTCAGATCAGCTCAGGTATCCTGGGTCTAAACCAACCCCAATCTGA
>BROE01000019.1:8623277-8639723 GCA_036571765.1 Plecoglossus altivelis
GGCGGTTTCATCGTCGCTCCTCCTCTTCAGTCTCCTTTCGTGCTGAATGATTTTTCGCCTCCCCCCTCCTCTAACCATGCTAAGGGTCATGTGCGGCATTTGCCATCTGACTGTGTGTACTGTGTGTCTCGGCATGGTCGTGGGTGTGCTAGTCCTGCGGGAGTGTCGTCTGTGTGTGTGCTCTCGGCTGCTGGGTGTGTTCTCATTTTCTTATAATCTGGTTTTATAATCCAGATGCCCGCCCCACCCCCCCGACCCCATACAAGACATGTGTTACAGTCAGAGAGTGGAGACAGGAGTTTCAGGAAGAAAACAAGGAGTTAGGTCAGAGTAACAGTGTGTGTTTGTGTGTGTGTTTGTGTGTTTGTCGTGTGTTTGTGTGTTTGCTGAATATGTGTCTGTGTGAATATGTGTTTGTGTGTGCTTATGTATATGTATTTGTGTGTTTGTGTGTGTGTGTGTTTGTGTGTGTGTGTGTTCGTGTGCGTTTGTGTGTGTGTGTGCTTATGTGTGTGTTCTGAGCACGCCAAAGCGGTTCTCTACAACAATCATTTCCCATCTATTTACACTTGTATCGTGTAGCTTTCATCCGAAGCGACATCCAAACAGAGCATAGGAAATGCACAAGGAGATCCACTCTCCTCCAACTCTTATTTACAATCCCAAATCTAGAAGTTTCTCTCTCTGCTTCTGTATGGAAGTCTTGTCAGATGGGAACTTTCAGCTGAAATAACCCATTCCAGCTCGCAGCAACACAAGCTGTTGTCTGTCGATCTACTTGTATGTCAATAACATATTGTTGTTGCTGCACGGTGCCTGTTAAAGGCAGACACAGTATTTTGACTCTGACCATTGAAACACCGTCAAACCTTTAGACTTCTGATCCTTGATGTAGTGCTTATCTTCAGGTAATAGCGTTTGCGAAATGAAGAGAGAAAATGTAAACGTACTTGACACGGTGATCAATACTGAGCATGGCGAAACAAACTCATAGCATTGATTTGTTTCGAGACCCATGACGGCCCAGCTGTAGAGGAGCTTGACTCTGGGCCTTGACGATGAAGGTTATGTAAACAGCAGCTGTTAATCAGTTGGAGGGAGAGAAAAAAAAACTAATCTGCTACAAGCCTTGAGAAAATGACTTGTGGTAACCAGGGAAGGTCTTTTGTTAGATGGCAGTAATTGGAGAGGGAGAGAGAGGGAAAGTATTGTATGGTGTCTTTGTAATGGGCCTCCAAAAAATCGTAGATAAAACAAAATGTGTTTTTTAATTGGGTGGCAGCGACAGAAAAGCAGGCTGTTTAGCAGAGGCAGGTGTCTGAGGTCTCTCTTCTCTCCAGGTCTGAGTCAGACCTGGAGAGAAGGAGAGGAGGCCACACATGGTGTGTGTGTGTAGTGGGGTGGGGGGGTAGGAGCACCCCCCCCTCCGCCCACCCCACCAACCTCCCTCCTTTCCCTTCCTCGCTCCACCGACTCCCTCCCACCAACCCCGCTCTGTCCTTTTAAACTGGGTGACGGCCGCAGCCTGTGACCCCGGCTACCACCCACACCATTAGTGCCAAGACTGATGTTGATCCAAGGGTCCGGCCCTCCTGTGACCCAGCGGAGGGGAATACACAGCGCTTGTTTATGCTCCCCAGGCAGACAGTTATAAAAGCTTCTGTTTTCCTCCGAAGCCCTCCAGCGTGACCTCCCATCGGCTGGCGTGTTTCATCCCAGGCACCGTGCTTGTCCGGGGGGGTCTGGTGGAGACGGGAGAGGGCCCGAAGTTGACCCAGGAACTTTCTAGACTGTTGTGTTATGTCAGCCAGTGGGGTTTGGCCCACCAGGCCTCCGACAGGAGGAGTGGGATCCAGTCATCTCTGCCCTCCTCCATGTTCCTACGACTGAGCAAAAGAAGGGAGAATGAAGGGAGGGATGAGAAGTGAGAGGAGGTCTTGGTAGGAGAGGTGACAGAGGGGAGGGAGACAAGAGAGGGAAGGTGAGGTCGGGAGGGTGGGTGGGGGAGGGAGTGAGGGGGAGGGAGGGAGGGAGGAAGGGAAGACCAGAGCAGCGATGATGTTTTGAATCCACAGTAAAGTTGGACCAGAAGTTGAAGCTGAAGCTGTTATTGGTGGTCAAGTGTTGCTGGGTAGTGCTGACTGCTTGGGGACTTTCCACTCTGGGATGTGAACATCCAGCGTGTGTGTGTGAGTGTGTCTGTATGGATATGAGTGTGTGTGTATGTTTACTGCACTTGTGTGTGTGTGTGTGTAGGCTGTACTGCGTATGTGCGTGAGCGTGTGAACAGCATGTGCGTATGTTTACTGCACGTGTTTGTATGTGTAGGCTGCACTGCGTATGTGCGTGAGCGCGTGAACAGCATGTGTGTATGTTACTGCACGTGTGTGTCCTGCATATGTGTGTGTTCTGGAAAACAGGGGTCAGGCAAGGCTTGATGATTTATTCAGAGGTAGAGGGAGAGCCACTTGAAGCCTTTAACAAGATAGAACTCCTAGGTTAAACAGACAAAACACATACGCACACTTCACACACAAACAGATGCTTTTCTTCTCCCCACCTCTCACTTCAAGCTAATCATCCTGTGTGGGTAGTGACTGTATCGTATGTTTGGGTGTGTGTGTGCGTGCGTGTGAGTGTGTGTTTGTGCGAAAACTCCATTGTGGCCTTGTGTTTCAGAAGTAGACAAAGAAAAAGACTAAAACATATTTAATAAAAGATGGTATGTCGAGGGACACCTCTTATTTTTCTGCCAAATGGCACACAGTGACTGTCCACTCTGAATTATTAATATTAGCACAGATAAGAGAAGGTGGGAGGGAGAGAGACACACACAGAGAGAGAGAGACAGACAGAGAGAGAGAGAAAGACAGAGAGAAGAGAGAGAGAGAGACAGAGAGAGAGAGATAGATAGAGATAGAGAGAGATAGAGAGAGACACACACAGAGATAGGAAGGTAGAGTGTGAGTGTGTCTGTACACAGACAGAGAGACACAGAGACACAGAGAGAGACAGAGACACAGAGACACTGAGACACAGAGAGATAGAGACACAGAGAGAGAGAGAGAGAGAGACAGAGAGACAGAGACACATAGGCACAGAGAGACAGAGACACAGAGACAGACAGAGAGAGACAGAGACGCAGAGAGACAGAGAGACAGAGAGACAGAGACACAGAGAGACAGAAACACAGAGACAGACAGAGACAGACAGAGACGCAGAGAGACAGAAACACAGAGACATAGACACACAGATCCTTCATTTGACAGCTTGGAAACAGCAAAGAGTATAACGCTCAAAACTCAAGTTTGATGAACTCAGGCTTGCATGGCCGGAACATTCTTTTCTTCTTCTCTTCCTGTGTTGTATCTCTTGTCATCATCTTCCAGTGCACATGTGACACCTTGAAGATGAATTATGCATACCCTAACTGAGGTCATAAAGGTAGTTTCTGTTCTGAAGTGACACATACCAATGTCACATTCATGCACGCACGCACGGCCACACAGCCGCACACTAGGGCCACACACACGATCATTCTCTGGCTACAGATTTAGCTCCAGTTCAACTGTAGTTTGTGAACTGTCATTTCTCCTCTGAAAACCCTTATCGAAGCGTATTTAAACCTTGCATTGAACTGAAGAACACTGACCTTTTATTGCTATTTAAATCATCATTAGCAGTCCTGGTACCTGTCATTGCTCTTGGTGAGTTGGATGGAGCATGATATTTGCGTGGTATTTGAGGGTGGGTGACCTTTAGTAGCGCAGAGTCTGAGCTCTCGTCGAGCAGTCATTCAACAGTTAAGAAAGACCCTCTGGGACACCTCCAGTCAGCCCCCCAACCACCGACCAGGGAGGTTTTAATTGGATAATCCAGCACTGGCGCCTGTGCTCATTTGGTGGGTCGTCTCCAGCAGCAAAGTCATGCACTGTCAGAGCATCTCTAATTGGTTGAGTTGTGGCCGGAGGCGGGGCTTGCTATCTTTCACTGAGTTGTGCCTCGGGTCTGCTCTTCTTCCATGGGCCTCTACAAGAGCAGCCTTGACTGAGGTGGAGGAGGAGAAGAATCGGCGCTACCCTTACTAACTCGGTGGCGTCCACCTCTACGTGAACTCAACCTTCCCCCCATGCTCCTCTGCTCTCTTTGCCGCACCCCACATAGCCGCTTTACCTCACAGGGCTCTCTTTTTACCAGGACTCACATCAACATGATCGTCATACTCGTTCCTTGCCCCCCCCTCCCCCTCCCCCGCCAAGCCTCTTCTTGCTTTACCACGTATTTTAGCCTGTAAACTCTCTTTAAAACGCAGAACGAACTTGTAGGAACAACATTCGAGAGATATGTTAACCAGCCGTCTCGTCGACTCGCACGCCACTTACTGTCTCTCCGTATACCGGGAGGGCGGGGTGAGGGCGGGGGGAGGGGGGGACTGGGGTGGGGGAGAACCGGGGGGAGGGGGAGGACCGGGGGGAGTGAATAGTGGGGTTGGGAAGCTCTTGCGAAAACGCGGGAGTCGGTCTTTATTATTAACATCACGACTGAGTATCTAAGTGTTTACGCAGGCTGGTTAATTTTGAAGCCACACGTCATTTTACTGATACTCTGGAGGCAGGTGGAACTGCCATGCTCTGCTGATGGAAAGAAATGAGTTGGTAGGCTCAGCGATATAGCTGTGTTATCGAACTTGAGGGCAAGGAAGGTAGACGAGAACAAGAGGCGGGGCAGTGTGAATTATGAAAATGGAGTGAAGGAAGGAGGGAATGATTGTAGTATAGAGCCAAGAAGAATCGATGCGGAAGAGAAGTTTGGAGGAGTTTCGAGAAAAAATAGACAGAATGAGAAGGAAAAAGAGAGAGAGAGAGAGATAAACGGAGATGACTGAAAGTGATCACATCATTTGTTAGTGTGTTAATTGCATCGCTGTGCTTGTGGGTGAGTGTGCAGGGGGGGTAACCACTGTCTGGTCACGTGTGTTCCTCGGAGACGGGTTGCTAAGGGGTGTTAGAGAGACACCCCTCACGCTGAGGTCCCTTGTCACCGCATCAGTTTGGTGCGGCCCCATGTGGCTGCCGTATTTGGTTTGCCTCTAGCTTCCACTCAAAGCTGCGGTGGGCAGCATTGTAAACACGTACTCTCAAACACGACGTACGGCACCTAAGCACGAGGGAGTGGTTCTCCCAGCGATGATCTTGGCTACTGTGCTCGTTGTGTGGCGTGTGGTGTGTGTGGCGACTGCGTGCGTGTGGCAACTGCGTGTATATGCATGTGACTGTGCGCGTGTATTAAGGTTATTGAATTGTCTGCAAGGACTTATGCGAAACAGTAAGAGTTGGAGATGCAAATATTGACAACGCTTCTTCTGCTCTTTCCATCTCTCTCTGTCCCATTCTACCCCCTCTCTCTCTCTCCCTCTGTCTCTCACACACACTCTCTCGCTCCCTCTTTCTTTTCCCCTCCCTCTACCTCCCCCTGAACTGTCTGTTTCTTTTATTGTCTTGTGAGGGAGTACCAACCAGGAATGAAAACTTTAAATCAACCCACAGTGATCCTTTCTCTCTGCCTTCTCTGTTTGCTCTCTCTTTCTCTCTCTCTCTCTCTTTCTCTCTCTCTCTCTCTCTCTCCCTCTCTCTCTCTCTCTCTCTCTCACTCACTCTCCCTCACTCTCTCTCTCCTTCTCTCTCTCTCCCTCTCTCCCTCGCTCTCCCCTTCCTCCTCTTTGGGCTGTGAGAAAGAAGAGGCCTTCTCTCCAAGGTAAATAATCCTGGGCTGTGGGAGATAATGAGAGAAAACAAGAAAAGCAGAGTGGAAATGTCAATCCTTTCTTTCCATTTAGTGTCTCTCTTCACTTCTGACATCTCTTTGTGTCGTGGTGTCGTGTTTGGCTGTGAGGGGCAGAGTAACTTAGGTCTCTCTGGTAGCCTTGGTGTCCTGGTATCCTTAGTCTCCTGGTAGCCTTGGTCTCCTAGTAGCCCTGGTCTCCTGGTACCCCTGGTCTCCTGGTAGCATTGGTCTCTCTGGTAGTCCTGGTCTCCTGGTACCCCTGGTCTCTCTGGTAGTCCTGGTCTCCTGGTAGCCTTGGTCTCCTGGTAGCCTTGGTCTCCCTGGTAGTCCTGGTGTCCTGGTAGCCTTGGTCTCTCTGGTAGTCCTGGTCTCCTGGTACCCCTGGTCTCTCTGGTAGTCCTTGGTCTCCTGGTAGCCTTGGTCTCTCTGGTAGCCCTGGTCTCTCTGGTAGCATTGGTCTCTCTGGTGGGGTGTGACTGCATTTCTGGAGGTCACAGTTTTCTCACTGTCCACTCTAACCATCTGCTGCCGACAGATTGTATGTGCGTCTTTGGACATGTGTGTGTATATGTGTGTGTCTGGATGCCTGATTGCGCGTGTGTCTGGCAAGTGTGTGTGTGTGTCTGGAGGTCAAGGTTTGTGTGGTGTCTGCCCAACTGGGCCTATCAATCTGAGGATAGACAGGAAAGACCTGCGTGTGTGTGTGGGTTCAAGTGTGTGTTGATTGTCTCTCTGCTTGAGGTCGTTTTAGTGTGTTAGACCCACAGACAAGCTCCTCTATAACCTCTCCCCCTAACTATGAAGATTTTATTTTTAAACAACCTATTTTTTCTCGTCCTCCTCCAACCTCCCCTCCCTCCTCCTCCTCCTCCTCCTCCTCCATCCTCCCCTCTCCTCCTCCTCCTCCTCCTCCTCCATCCTCCCCTCTCTCCTCCTCTGCATCGTGAGTCTATTCCCGTCCGGCACGACAACAGAAGGAGGAAATGGGATGGGAGCTGTCATGGGTTCAGCTGGAATGAAACACCGTGAGCAGGCCGAAGCTGATCTTCCACTCCACCTTCAAACCGGAGTGGGAAACCTGCATGCTGATGAACAGGAACTAATCCTGAACAGAAAGGTTGCTTTTCTTGTGCACATTTCACTGAAGTGGGCTTTTTTCTTTCAAACTGGGAGTTCTCACTTCCTCTCTCTTGTCCCTTCCACCTCTCCGTCTTCCTCCCTCTCTTTCTCACCCTCACTCTCTTTCTCTCCTTATCTCTGCCTCCCTCTCTTTCTCCCCGATCTCACCCTCCATCTCTTTCTCACCCTATCCCTCCCTTCTTCTCTTTCTCACCCTTTCCCTCTCTTTCTCTCCCGATCTCTCTCTTCCTCTTCCGTCTTCCGTCTCCATCTCTCATCTCTTTTCCCATCTCTCTCTTCTTCCTCGCTCTCATTCTCCACCCTATCTCTCTCTCTCTAGCTGTCTCTCTCTTCATCCCCAACCAATTTCCCTCTCAGACCGATGGACACATCTGGTTACCATGGTTACAAAGCTTTTGTCTATGCCGTTGCCAAGTGACCGGCTGTCATAGAATCCAAACGGCTGCACACTAGTCTAACATGAACCTCTCTTTCAGCCCCTTGGACTCCTTTCACTTCAAATTCTTCTTCTCCTTTTCTTTCTGTCTATCCTGCTCTATTCACAGACCCCCCCTCCCTCCCTTCCTCCCTCTCTTTCTCTCTCCCTCTCTCTCTCCCTCTCTCCGCCCCCCCATCCTTTCTTTTCAAGGTGATATACCCTTACTTGTGCTCAAGGTAACCATCCTGTCTCCTGCATCTGAGCTCCACAGTCTACCAACTGCTGATGTAAAAACACCGATTCATCCACAGCCGCAGATGTTTCCATACACATTTTCTGTGTCGTATCACAACACTAAATCCTGTTGGCACTTAAACTAGGCAACAAGTGCCGGTAGCACTACCGCACATTGACAGCAGGGGGAGGTACAGAGCTCCATACACAGACCAGCACACATGCCCACACACACGCACACACAAACACACATCCAGACACACACACACACACATGTGCACTGTGCCACATACGTGCCCTTGTGCTGTGCATCACATGCGTCCTAGGCTGTAGAGATGGTCGCCCTTCACTTGACACAGTTTAGCCCTGCGCTCGGTGCAGTTGGGCACGTTTCACTAATTCTACCGCTGCGCCGTGGGGAGGGAGACAGAGGGAGGGAGAGAGGGAGAAGGAGAGAGACATGGGGGGAAGGAGAGAGCGAGGGAGAAGGAGAGAGAGGAGAGAGGGAGAGAGAAAGGGAGGGAGGGAGAAAGTGAGAGCGAGACTGAGGGAGAAGGAGATAGGGAGAAGGAGAGAGAGATAGGGGGAGAAAGGGAGAGAGAGTGGGAAAAGGATAAAGAGAGAAAGATGGAGAGGGAGAAAGAGAGAAAGAGAGATAGACAAAGGGAGAAGAAGAGAGAGAGTTGGAGAGAGAGGAGAGAGGGAGAGGGAGAGGAAGAAAGGGACAGAAAGAGGGAGAGAGAGAGAGGGAGAAGGAGAGAAAGATGCAGAGGGAGAGAGAGAGAAAGGGAGAAGGAGAGTTGAAGAGAGGGAGAAGAAGCGAGAAAGAGTAAGAGAGAGAGAGAGGGGAAGAGAGAGAGAGACATTCCAGCTGACTGAACTGGGTTAGGACAGAATGTAGGGCAAACTACCAAACCCATCTTACACTCCCTCCCTCCCTCACTCCCACACACCAGAGAAAGAGAGAGCAAGTAAGACTGGGAGGGAGGTGAGCGACGGAGGGAGGGAGTGAGGGAGCGAGGGAGTGAGGGAGCGAGGGAGCGAGGGAGCAAGGGAGCGAGGGAGTGAGGGAGCGAGGGAGGGAGGTGGTGGAGGTGTAGAGATGGATGGAGGAAGACGCGCACAGATGTAGACTGAAGAGGAGCTGTCAAAGAGTGACACATCAACACTGTCACATGAACACAGCCACAGGAGGATATCAACGGCACAAACACACACACACACACACACACATGCACACACACACACACGCGCAGACACACACACAGACACACACACACACAAGAAAGGAGAGAGAGGTAGAGGCGGAGAGAAAGACGAGAGAGAGTGGAGAGAGAGGCAGAAACAGAGGCAGAAATAGAGGCAGAGGAGAGATAGAAGCACCCGAGAGACAGAGGAGAGGCACTGGGAGGCAGACAGAGGCAGAAGTAGAGGCACTGAGAGGCAGAAGTAGAGGCAGTAAGAGGCAGAAGTAGAGGCAGACAGAGGCAGACAGAGGTAGAAGTAGAGGCAGACAGAGGCAGAAGTAGAGGTAGAAGTAGAGGCAGACAGAGGCAGAAGTAGAGGCAGACAGAGGTAGAAGTAGAGGCAGAGACAGAGCACAGGGAGCTAATGAGGTCACGGGTCAGTCTTAATGAAATCAATTCCAAGAACACATTACCATTAAAGAAGAAGAGAACAAAAACCTCAGACTCCTTCACACACACACACACACACACACACACACACAACACACACACACCACACACACACACACACAACACACACCTACCAAACACACACACACACACACACACACACACACACACACAACAAACATACACACACACCTACAAACACACAATCACACACACAGCTAATACCTCCAAGACTGGAGTGGGAAGGGTGTGTACGTGCGTGGATGAGTGTGCTTGTGAATGCAAGAGTGTTTGTGTGCGTGTGTGTCGGTGTGTGTATGTGTGTGTATGTGTGAATGTGTGTGTTTGTGCGCGTGTGTGTCGATGTGTGTGGTATTTTCTGTTTTCATGAGAGTGGGCTGCAGGCAGGAGATAGTAAAAAAGAGAGAATAAGAAAGAGAGAGTGAGAGAGAGAGTGAGAGAGAGTGTGAGAGAGAGAGAGTGAGAGAGAGAGAGAGAGTGAAAGAGAGAGAGAGAGTGTGTTTGTCTGTGTTTGTGTGTTAGCGAGAGAGAGAGTTAGAGAGTGAGAGAGAGAGAGAGAGAGAGTGAGAGAGAGTGTGTGAGAGAGAGAGAGGGAGTGAGAGAGTGAGAGAGAGAGAGAGAGTGAGAGAAAGAGAGAGAGAGAGGGAGTGAGAGAGTGAGAGAGAGTGAGAGAGAGAGAGAGAGAGAGAGAGAGGAGGTGAGGAGAGGTAAAGTGAGACATAGACGCTGATATCACACCGACCATGAAGCTGCTGTGTGTGGTTGGTCTTCAGGGAGGCGTTGATCTTTGATAGGACATAAGATTCAGAGGTGGGGTGGGGAGGGGTGAGGAAGGTGAAGAGATGGGGGAGAGGTGGGAGGAGAGTGAAGGGATTGGAGGGGTGAGGAGGGTCAACGGATGAGGGGTGAGGGGATGAGGGATTAGGGAATGGGGTTTTGAGGGGGTGAGGGATGAGGGGTGAGGGAATGGGGGTGAGGGGATGAGGGGTGCGAGATGTGTCTAGCATCGAGAGGGTCCAGAGAACCATCCTATAGCAAGTGAATGGGCATGACCATGGGAATGTGTGTGTGTACGGGTGTGCGTGTGTGCGAGCGGTGCGTGTGCTTTGTGCGTGTGTGTGTGTGAGCACGCGTGCTTGTGTGGTGTGTGTGCGAGCGTGCATGGCGTGCGGTGTGTGTGTGCGAGCGTGCATGCATACTTGTGTGTGTGTGTGAGCGTGCATGCGTGTGTGCGAGCGTGCATGCCTGTGTGTGTGTGTGTTGTGTGTTTGCGAGCGAGCGTACGCGTGCTTGTGTGTGTGTGTGCAAAGCAGGCAGACTAATCTGTCTCTCCCAGCCCTGCTTCCCTAATTAGAGGAACCAAACACCTGACTACACAGCAGTGCAGAGCCAGGTGCCATCAGTCCTCATCACATTATTATTATCATAGGAATATGCACACATACAGTTCTAGTGGGTTTATATACAGTACAGTATAGTGAATAAGAGATGAAGGATGAGGACCTGGGTATGAGGACCAAGGGGATGAGGACCAGGGGATGAGGACTAGGAGAATGAGGACCAGGAGGATGAGGACTAGGAGGGTGAGGACGAGGACAAGGAAGATGAGGACTAGGATGATGAGGACCGGAAGGGGGAGGACCTGGCGGATGAGGACCAGGAGGATGAGGACCTGGAGGATGAGGACCTGGGGAGTTGAGGCAGTATAAACCAGGGGAGATGTGGATCTGTGGACCAGAGGGACTCATGACTGCAGTCTTCTCTGCCGTCATAACATTCTTATTACACACATGACCATGTGACACGCCTAACCTGGACACCCTGGCACGGCACACACACACAGTACAGAGTACACTTACTTGCAGGAGAAGAAGAAATAAACAACCACACACACACACACACTCACACGCACGCAGAGCGCACACACACACAAAATACACCACACACACACACACATTTGACACAGCTCACTGCTCCTATGGTCAAATTCAACAGTGTTTTCACTCTTCGCTTCATAGACTCTGCTGTGGGAGAAAAACAACCCCCTCTCCTCCTAACCCCCCTCCCTCACGACCCTTCCATCCCCTCCCCTCTCCCCCTTTTCCCTCTCCGCCTCCCATCTCCCTCTCCCCCTCCCCCACCACCCCCACCGCTGGGTCAGTCTCACCCACCTCACCCTCATCACCCACCTCACTCCCACCCCCCCCCCCCCCTCCCTTTCCCTCTCCACCTCCCCTCCCTCTCCCCTCCCGCTCTCTCTCCCCCCTGATCCCATCCCTCTCTCCGACTCCTGTCCGCCCCTATCCCCCCTCCCCTCCATCTTGTCTCCATCCTCCCTCACATGCACATTCCACCAGCGGGGTCAAAGGTCGCTGCTATCACAACAAAAGGCGGCAGGACGGTATTGGAAGCTCTTTCATATCAGAAAACATGGACCTATTGTCTGGCAGGAGATGGAGAGGGGGTAGAGGGAGGAGAGGGAGGGAAGGGAGAGAGAGGGAGTAGAGGGAAGAGAGAGCAGGAGAGAGCAGGAGAGAGGCGGGATGAAAGGAGGCTGGAGGGGTTGTGCTGTCTGTGTTGGGTCCCTGAGGATCTGCTTCACCCATCTACAGGAGGTGGAGTGATGGACTGGAGGTCTGGCAGGTGCAGCCGGGGTCTTGGGGTGTGTGGAGCCCCCCTCCCCCCTGGGAGAGACATGAAGGGACCAGGAGAGATGACAGTTACTGAGCACTGCACTGGAATCATTTGACAACAGTATTTAGTTTGGACAGCCTTATACAGAGAGTGTTTTTGTCTACTCAAATAGTGGACACGTAAGTGTGTGTCATATCGTGTTTCTAAGTGCTGATCGGTGTGTGTGTGGTGTGTGTGTGTGTGTGTGTGTGCAGAATGTGTGTGACCTATGTGGACATTCTGGTCTGATGGAATGCTGACCTAGAAACTGGAGCAGGGATAATCCTGACAAGATCACAAATCTCATTCTGTCAACAGAGGGACTGAGGGTGGGGGGAGGGGGCGTGCCTGGGAGGGTGGGGGAGGGGGGTGGATGGGGCAGGGGTGCTGAGGGGGCAGGGGGTGGGGGGTGGGGGAGGGGAGGTGTGCTGGAGGGGGCAGGGGGGGCAGGGGGTGTAGGAAGGGTGGGGGCAGGGGGGTGCCTGGAGGTGGGGGAAGGAGGGTGCTGGAGGGTGGGGGCAGGGGGTGGAGGGGGCAGGGTGGTGCTTGGAGTGTGGGTGCAGGGGGTTCTGGAGGGTGGGGGCAAGGGGGTGTAGGAGGGGGCAGGCGGTGCTGGATGGTGGGGGCAGTGGGTTCTTGAGGGTGGGGGCAGTGGGGTGGAGGGAGGGCTGGAAGGAGGGTGGGGGAAGGGGGTTCAAGGAGGGTGGGGGCAGGGGGTGTAGGAGGGTGGGGTAGGGAGGTGCTGGAGGAGGGCAGGGGGTTGGAGAGAGGATCGGTGTGCAAGTGTCTAAAGTTCACTCACACTGCCCAGACCTCTTTTGCGTGTGTATCTGTGTAATGTGTGTGAGCACATGTGTGAGTTTCTGTGTGTGTATGTTTAAGTATATATGTGTTTGTGCATATGTGTGTGTGTTTGTGTGTGTGTGTTTGTGTGTGTGTTTGTGTGTGTGTTTGTGTGTGTGGTGTTTTGTGTGTGTGTTGCAACGTAACTGTCGACTTTTGCCACCTGTCAGAGCTGCGTCTCTGACCTCTCCCTCAAAAAGGCCGTTGACCAATCACAGGCCACCCTCACAAATCCAGGTCACAACTCCCATTGTAACCTAGGTGGCCTCCTTGAGCCCTTCTCCCCCCTCCACTTCCCCCCCAAACGTCCTCCCGCAAAATGTTTCAACCACAACTGGTCACCCCCCACCCCTCACCCTCCTTCCTACTCTCTCAAGACCAGCTGACACCCGGGTCACCGGATCAAGTGGCCAATCACAGCCCTACGCCTTCATCTTACACACATCCATTATCTGGGATTGGTGGGAATCATTCCCTGAAGTCTCTCACACCAAAGTACACGCTTGTACACACTCAAATTTCTCACACACTCTCTCACACACTCTCAACACACACGCACCACACTCTCTCACACACTCTCTCACACACACGCACAACGTCTTCACTTTGGAAACTTTACAATGGTTTGTTTGAAGATCGTCAAATCACATGATTCCTGTCAACAAAGCTGTGTGAACTGCCTATAAAGCTGCAAGTTTCCCCTCCTCCTCCTCTTCCTCCTCTCTCCTCACACCCCACCTCCCTCCCCTCACACCCCACCTCCCTCCCCTCCCCCCCTCCTCCTCCTCCTTTCCTCCTCTCTCTCTTTTCTGTCTGTCTGTCTTTCTCTTTTCCTCCCCTCCTCCTCTCTCTTCCTCACCTCAGCTCCTCCACCTCTCTGTCCTCCCCCTCCTCCTCCTCTTCCTCACTTCAGCTCCTCCACCTCTCTCTCCCACTCCTCCTCCTTCTCATGGGAATCTTTAAGGAAAGCGATTCACACCCTTCAGTTTGCGTCGCTCTTTGAACCTCCTAGTCCTTCCCAGCGATAATCCGAACCTCTGTTTCCACAGCAACGTATCTCTCCTTATCTCCTACCACCTGCAGCCACTTCCAACAGGAGGTCCAAACTCATCCCCACTCTTCTAAACTCTAAAAGCACGAACACGCTTTAAACTCCATCCAGTCACAGCTTGTCTCCCTGTTCATCTCTGAGCTCTACATTAACAGGAGTGGATCTTGCCGGAACATAAATAGAACAATTAAATCCCCGGGTAAACAATCCCCGACCATCTGTTCCAACGGAGAAGCAACGCAACATCTATCCGAAGAGTCGCAGAGTTGCTACAACTTGGCTCTGACGGCATCTCAGACGATGTCTTAGGACCTGGCGTCTGCTGTTCGTGTCGCCCGCCTGGAAGCGGAGACAGACAGCTCAATCCCAGCCTCGCCTGCTCCCCTCCGGCCCCCTCTCACCCCCACCCCACCCCCCCTCTCCGCCCCCCTCCCCTCGCTGCGTAGGACGCAGTGGATCGCTATTGTGTCGGTGGGCGTCTGGGTTCGGGCTGGCGCCGAGCCTGCCAGAGCTGTCCCTGTCAGATCCTGCTTTGACAGGAGCTGGTCACCAACTGGTGACAAGGAGGCAAGCCAAGAGGTTTGAACACGGAAGAAGGAGGAGGAGGAGGAGGAGGAGGAGGAGGAGGAGGACAGAGAACAGGAGAGAAACGTTTAGAGAGTGAAGAGAGACGAACAAACATAAAGGACACACGCACACAGAGGAGAGAGAGAAAGATGTATACAGGCAGGGACTAACGCATGGAGGAAGAGAGAGAGAGAAGGGAGAGAGAGAAGGGAGAGAGAGAAGGGAGGGTGGGGGCAGGGGGTGTAGGAGGGTGGGGCAGGGAGGTGCTGGAAGAGGGCAGGGGGTTGGAGAGAGGATCGGTGTGCAAGTGTCTAAAGTTCACTCACACTGCCCAGACCTCTTTGAGTGTGTATCTGTGTATGTGTGTGAGCACATGTGTGAGTTTCTGTGAGTGTATGTTTAGGTATATGTGTGTTTGTGTATATGTGTGTGTGTGTATATGTGTGTGTGTATATGTGTGTGTGTTTGTGTGTGTGTGTTTGTGTGTGTGTTTGTGTGTGTGTCTGTGTGTGTGTGTGTTTGTGTGTGTGTGCACGTAACTGTCGACTTTGCCACCTGTCAGAGCTGCGTCTCTGACCTCTCCCTCAAAAAGGCCGTTGACCAATCACAGGCCACCCTCACAAATCCAGGTCACAACTCCCATTGTAACCTAGGTGGCCTCCTTGAGCCCTTCTCCCCCCTCCACTTCCCCCCCAAACGTCCTCCCGCATGTTTCAACCACAACTGGCTCACCCCCCACCCCCTCACCCCTCCTCCCTACTCTCTCAAGACCAGCTGACACCCGGGTCACCGGATCAAGTGGCCAATCACAGCCCTACGCCTTCATCTTACACACATCCATTATCTGGGATTGGTGGGAATCATTCCCTGAAGTCTCTCACACCAAAGTACACGCTTGTACACACTCAAATCTCTCTCACACACTCTCTCACACACTCTCACACACACACGCACACACTCTCTCACACACTCTCTCACACACACGCACACACGTCTTCACTTGGAAACAAAAGGTTTGTTTGAGATCGTCAAATCACATGATTCCTGTCAACAAAGCTGTGTGAACTGCCTATAAAGCTGCAAGTTTCCCCTCCTCCTCCTCTTCCTCCTCTTCTTCCTCACCTCAGCTCCTCCACCTCTCTGTTCTGCCCTCCCCCCCTCCTCCTCCTCCTCCTCCTCCTCACCTCAGCTCCTCCACCTCTCTGTCCTCCCCTCCTCCTCCTCTTCCTCACCTCAGCTCCTCCACCTCTCTGTCCTCCCCTCCTCCTCCTCTTCCTCACTTCAGCTCCTCCACCTCTCTCTCCTCCTCCTCCTCTTCTCCATGGGACTTTAAGGAAAGCGATTCCCACACCCTTCAGTTTGCGTCGCTCTTTGAACCTCCTAGTCCTTCCCAGCGATAATCCGAACCTCTGTTTCCACAGCAACGTATCTCTCCTTATCTCCTACCACCTGCAGCCACTTCCAACAGGAGGTCCAAACTCATCCCCACTCTTCTAAACTCTAAAAGCACGAACACGCTTTAAACTCCATCCAGTCACAGCTTGTCTCCCTGTTCATCTCTGAGCTCTACATTAACAGGAGTGGATCTTGCCGGAACATAAATAGAACAATTAAATCCCCGGGTAAACAATCCCCGACCATCTGTTCCAACGGAGAAGCAACGCAACATCTATCCGAAGAGTCGCAGAGTTGCTACAACTTGGCTCTGACGGCATCTCAGACGATGTCTTAGGACCTGGCGTCTGCTGTTCGTGTCGCCCGCCTGGAAGCGGAGACAGACAGCTCAATCCCAGCCTCGCCTGCTCCCCTCGGCCCTCTCACCCCCACCCACCCTCCTCCGCCCCTCCCCTCGCTGCCGTAGGACGCCAGTGGATCGCTATTGTGTCGGTGGGCGTCTGGGTTCGGGCTGGCGCCGAGCCTGCCAGAGCTGTCCCTGTCAGATCCTGCTTTGACAGGAGCTGGTCACCAACTGGTGACAAGGAGGCAAGCCAAGAGGTTTTTGACACGGAAGAAAAGGGAGGAGGGGAGGAGGAGGAGAGGACGGAGGAGGAGAGGACAGAGGAGGACAGAGAGAGAAA
>BROE01000019.1:8685913-8708213 GCA_036571765.1 Plecoglossus altivelis
GAGAGCAGAGGGGAGAGGCGGGCAGAGAGAGACCTGAGGTCTTACCTGCAGAGGGAAGTTGTTCATAGACAGCCCGGCCACTTCCTTAGAAAGCTGCTGCACCTGCTGCTGCTGCTGCTGTTGCTGCTGCTGTCTCTGGTGGTTGGCTTTCTGTTTGGCACGACGCTCCAGGAACTGCTTGGCAAACTCTTTGGCTTCCACGGTGTCGCCCAGGTAGGAGCGGATGAAGTCGTGGACCTCGTAGGGAGACTCCACCTCTTTCAGGTAGGCCACGATGGTGGCCACTGTCCAGGGAGACCCGTGGGTTAGACCAGGAGACAGGGGAAGGGTGTGTGTGCGTGTGTGTGTATGTGTGTGTGTGTGTGTGCGTGTGTGTATGTGTGCGTACCATCCAGGGTGGAGGAGGAGCTGGTGGAGGTGTTGAGGGCGTGCAGCATCTGCTCACACCAGGTGGTGAAGCCGTCCTGAGGCTGCTTGATGCCCTGCAGCAGCTTCAGCAGCTTGTCTTCCTCCTCTGTCCGCTTCCTGCGCAGCATGTACTGCTCACTGCAGACGCACGGCAACACACGTGTTAATGTACGTACACACACGTTAACATACAGACACGTTAACACACACACATTAACATACACACACACAGATTAACATATGCGCACACACATTAACATACACACACAGATGCACGCACATTAACCCACACACACTTCCTACTCTTGTCCCACACATGACCCCTCCCCCGGTACCTGAGGGAGGGGCTACTGCGGCTGTTCTTCATGCCCATGTTGCGGAGGCTGTTCTGGTTCTTCAGGGCCTCCTCCCAAACGCTCATCCCTCCAGAGCTGCCTTTAGCCTCCATGCCCCCGCCTGTCCACATCCCCCCACCTCCCTCGCCCCACTGGCCCATGGTCAGGCCTCCATGCTGCAACACACACACAGTCAGAACAGAACAACACATTCTAACCATCCCTGTGTGTGTGTGTCGGTGAGAGCGCGAGTATGTGCCTGTGAGAGTGTGTGCGTGTATGTGTGTGTGTATCTGCGAGAGCGTGTGTGTGAGCGTCTGTGAGTGTGTGTGTTCGTTCGTGTATGTGCGAGAGAGTGTGTCTGTGGGTATGTATATGTGTGAGTGTGTGTGAGCGTCTTTGACAGAGAGTGTATATGTGTGAGTGTGTGTGTGAGTGTATGTGTGCGCTCACCCTGTCTCTCTGCTGCTGGGCTCTCTGCTGTTTCAGCAGTCTCTCTGTCTCCAGCTCCAGCAGACTGAGACTCTTGCCTGGTTTGGAGAGCCCTGAGGGGCCCCCGCCCCAGCCGCCCCCTGAGGGCCCACAGCCAGGGGCCTGGCTCTGATGCAGTAGCTTCATGATCAGCTCCTGCTGCTGGCGACACTGCTGGACACAGACACACACACACACACACACACACACANACACTAACTCCCAGTCTCACTACCTGCTTTCGACGGTACAGCTGCTCCTCCTCCTCTCTCCTCTTCTGCTCCTCCTGCTGCCTCCTCTTCTCCTCCCTCCTCTTCCTCTCCTCCTCCTCCCTCTTGGCCCTGAGATCTGCCTCACGTCTGTCCTGGAGCTGAGGCAAGCGTGCAGAGGCAGTGACTCACAGTCAGTAAGGGGTGAGGATGAGGGTGAGAGTGTGGGTGCGGGTGAGAGTGTGGATGAGTGTGAGGGTGTGGAGGAGAGTGTGGACGAGGGTGTGGATGAGGGTCTCCTACCTTCTGCAGCTGCTCCAGAGATGGCCCCTGAGTGGAGTTACTCATGGTTAAGTCCCAGAGGTTGGCCTCACCTGCAACAGACAAGACATGCTCAAACCTCTAACAGGACTGGCACTTGATGCTCAAAAGGAGCGTGTGTGTAAGTGAGTGAGTGTGTGTGCGCACATGTGTGAGTGTGTGTGTATGCGAGAGAGCAAGCGAGAGAGAGAGAGAGAACACCTCAGGTACTAATGGGTGTACCTGATGTTTGGGAGGCTGAGGTATGCATGTCCCACATGGACCCATTATCAGGAACCGACATTGACCTGTTCATCGAGGGCATCAAGCTAGACTCTCCACCCCTGCAGACACACACATCAGTATTCTACAAGCAGCTCCTGACACACACACCACGCACACACCACACACACTGCAGTGTGGAGGGGAGAGAGCAGAGCTAGACAGAGAGGGGGGGAGGAGGGAGGGGAGGTAGAGAGAGAGAGGGAGGAGAGGTAGAAAGAGAAGAGGAAGGGAGGGGAGGTGGAGGGGTAGAGAGAGGAAGGAGAGGTAGAAGAGAGGAAGGGAGGGGAGGTGGAGGGAGGAAGGTACCTGTTGATGTGCTGGAACCTCATCTGGAGTTGCTGGTACAGAGCTGCAGTAGCTGCCTGTTCCAACTGCTTTTTCAGCAGCTCCTGGTCCATACTCCCCTGAACAGAGACAACATGTCAGACATGTACGCGCACACCTGCACGCGCGCACACACACGCACGCACACGCGCGCACACACACGCACACACATCTGGTCCTGCCCACTTCTCTACTAGGTCACACAAACAAACACCTGGAGCTCACACCACCACAACCACCAGGACACACAGTATCACACAGAGGAGGAGGAGGTGGGACTCACCGTGGAGGCCCGGGGCGGAGGGGGCTGTCGTACCAGCAGGGGCGGGGGGGAGGGGCCAGGGGAGAAGGGGACACGCCCCCACATCTTAATGACATCGCCCAGGGGCTGGAAGCCCTCGTCACAGCCCCGCTTCACCAGCAGTGTCATGGAGAAGTAGCCTGCCTGGAACCACTCGCACATCTCCAGGGTGGAGAAGGGCCCTGCGGACACCACAGGGAGGACCCGGGGTAAGAGCCTCTGGGTTACTGATGATGATGGGTTACTGGGAGTAATGTGTACTGTGTGTGTAGTGTGTGTGTGTGTGTGTGTAGTGTGTACTGTGTGTGTGTAGTGTGCATGTGTGTGTAGTGTGCATGTGTGTGTAGTGTGCATGTGTGTAGTGTGTATATAGTGTGCGTGTGTGTGTGCGTACCTTGGATCTCTCCCTGAGGGTCCTTGTAGAACCACTTCATGGCCGCCTCGCTGGAGAGGGGCAGGGCGCTGGCAGAGAGGGGGAGGCTGTGTCCGGACGGGTGGGGGTGGGAGTGGGGCGCGGGGTGGGCAGCGGGGGAAGCCCTCGTCACAGCCTCGCTTCACCAGCAGGGTCATGGTGAAGTAGCCTGCCTGGAACCACTCACACATCTCCAGGGTGGTGAAGTGGCCCTGGCGGAACACCACAGGGAGACGCCGGAAGGTAGAGCCTCTGGTGTATACTGAGTGAATGAGGGGTTAACTGGAGTAAATGTGTACTGTGTGTTGTAGGATGTGATGATGATGATATGTTTGTGTGTGTGTGTTGTACTGTGTGTGTTGTAGTGTGCATGTGGGTGTTAGTGGTGCATGTGTGTTGTTGTAAGTGTGCATGGGATATTGTAGTGATGTATATAGTGATGCGAGTGTGTGTGTGTGCGTACCTTGGATCTCTCCCTGAGGGTCCTTGTAGAACCACTTCATGGCCGCCTCGCTGGAGAGGGGCAGGGCGCTGGCAGAGAGGGGGAGGCTGTGTCCGGACGGGTGGGGGTGGGAGTGGGGTGCGGGGTGGGCAGCGGGGTGGGGGTGGGCAGCGGAGTGGGGGTGGGCAGCGGGGTGGGGGTGGGTGTGAGAGGACATGTTTCGGGCGTCATGCAAGCCTTGAGTGAAGCACTCCTCTTCTAGAGAGGTGTCCTGGAGAGATGCAACCATCTTCTCAGCTTCCTGAGGGAGGCAGGGAGGGAGACAGGGAGGGAGGCAGGGAGGGAGGCAGGGAGGGAGGCAGGGAGTTACTACAACCACGTGTGTTAGGAGAAGGACTGGAGATCCAAGAGACAACAGGTTCGAATCCCCCTGGGAGAGGGTGGTTTGGACATACCTGCTGTAGGTGCTTCATGCCCTCATCCTCCTCGGCTTCTCCTGCGCTGGAGGAGAGGAGAGACGCAGCGAAGGAGGGAGGAGGCAGGAGGCTGGAGGAGGAGGAGGAGGAGGGGGGGTCTGGGCTCAGCTGGGCACCGCTGCCTGGAGATGAACCTCCTGGAGGAGAGAGAGAGGAGAGAAAGAGAGGAGACAAAGACAAGCTCAATCACCACAAACACATCCTCCGACCTGCACTAACAGCAACACCCTGTGGGGGTCAGCGAGGGCCTGAGGGGGTTTGTAAGAGCCTGTGTACCGTGGAGGCTGGGTTTGTTGGGGGGCTGGGAGACAGACCCCATCGGGGGCTCGGGGGCACAGCGGCCAGGAGGAAGGTCCAGGCAGGGCGGCGCCGACAGCACCGGGGGGGGAGGAGGGCTCCTGTTGGTGTCCTCTCCTTCACACACGTTTTTACTCTCTTCTAGGATGGAGAGCAAGAGAGCGAGAGCGAGCAAGAGACATAAAGAGACAATGCGTCATCAGAATGTCTTTGTATAGATTCTTCTCCAGAGAGAGGGGAGTGTAGCTGTGGACTCTCACCTTTCTCTGACAGGCTGTCCTTGCTTGCCTGACAAGCCTCGCCCACCTCCTCTTCCTCCTCCTCTTCTTCTTCCTCCTCCTCCTCCTCCAACGCCCCAAACTCCAGCTCCTGGTCTTCAGGAATGGCATCCTTCGAACCCTTCTGCCAAGACATGACAGACGGGCAGAACACACTCAGAAGAGCTCCAAACACTCTCGTTAACAGTACCACATACTAACTCCCACACTCAGAACACTCTTGTTAACAGTACCACATACTAACTCAAACACTCGTTAACAGTACCACATACTAACTCCCACACTGAGAACACTCTTGTTAACAGTACCACATACTAACTCAAACACTCGTTAACAGTACCACATACTAACTCCCACACTCAGAACACTCCCGTTAACAGTACCACATACTAACTCAAACACTCCCGTTAACAGTACCACATACTAACTCAAACACTCCCGTTAACAGTACCACATACTAACTCAAACACTCGGAACACTCTTGTTAACAGTACCACATACCAACTCCCACACTGAGAACACTTGTTAACAGTACCACATACTAACATGTTACATGAGGAGCTCCACCCACAGCAGTATAGACCCCCCCCCTCTTTACCTTAATGCACATAAAGGCTCCGGAGGCGTCGAAGGTTCCCATCTCTCCGTCCTCCTCGTCGGTGCACCACTCAGGCAGCCCGTCCCTGTCGTCCTCCCCGCCCTCGCTGCCCCCTCGCCTGCGCCCGCCGCCGCCCCCCTCGCCCTCGCGGAAGTCAAATTCAAACTTCCTGCGGCCGCCGTGGTCCCGCCAACCGGCCGAGCGAGGGCCTCCGTCTGGAGGGTCAAGAACACGTTACACACAAACGCACACACACCATGTCAATGAGTGTCTATGTGTGCTTATACAAATGTACGAGCGTATGTGTGCATGTGCGTGGGCTCGTACCATCACGTCTTGACCCAGCGATCCTCCAGTTCCCTCCTGGCTCCGCCCCCTCCTCCTCCTGCTGCTCCTGCTGTTGCTGCTGCTGCTCCTCCCTCAGGCTGCGCCAGTTGTCGCTGTCGGCGCGCCCAAACTCCTTCCTGGCCAGCGGACCCACCTCCTCGAAGGCGGGCCGCACCACCTCGCGCCTGATTGGCTTCTCAAAGCGCCGCTCACCTCTGCGAGACAGGAAGTAGGTGGGTGGAGTCAGAAGTGGGTGTGCCATGCCTGGTCATCAGGTCTTAGGTTAGATATGGAGGGTTTAGGCAACATCATAGCATTAGAGGTTCAGATTTCTAAAAGACCTTGAAAGAGCTCAAAGCTAACAGGAGCTAACTCTCGCTCCATCAAACAGACTAAAGACCAGGTTGCCACACAATTTGTGAGGTAACAGGAAGTGAGCTCACCGGTCTTCCCAGCTCTGACTGCGATGCACCTCTCGTCCGCGTCCGAATCCCACTTCCCCCTCCTCGGGTCCTCTTTGGTAGAACGCACCATCGCCCCTTCCTCGTCCTGTAATCCCACCCAACACCTCAACACCTGCTCTACTAGACCTCACACACAACACACAAGTCGCTCCTATTGGATGGGGTGAGCGTGACCTCACCTCTGCCTCCTCGAATGCCTCCGCGGCCCCTGGCCACACCCACAGGGGCAGCCCCGCCTCCTTTTCCCATGAGCCTCAGCACGGCCACGCTGTTCACAGACATGGAGAAGTTCCTCTGCGGGAGAACAACACATAGGTTAGGAACTATAACACTAACTGACAGGAAGGACAGAACAGACGGTGACAGCGTTGATTAGGGTGAGGTTGAGTTTGAGGTTGAGAGTGAGGTTGAGTTTCAGGTTGAGGCTCAGGTTCACAGTGAGGTTGATATTGAGGTTCAGGTTGAGTTTGAGGTTCAGAGTGAGGTTCAGAGTGAGGTTCAGAGTGAGGTTCAGATTGTCTGCAGGTTACCTGTTCCTCCTCTGTGAGGGCGACCAGAGCCAGCGGCTGCACAGGCTCCTCCTGCAGGATTGCAGCAAACTCCTTATCTTGCATGTCCTCTGGAACCTGCACACACACGCACACGTTACACCTCACACACAAACCAACACAATACATCTCACACGCACACGTTACACCTCACACACAAACCAACACAATACATCTCACACACAGACAAGCTGCCATCTGTAAGAGATGCATGAAACTAATACCTGGGGGTCCACAAAGCGGGCCGACGTTGTATGAAAAGCCCTGCTTGCCCTTTAGCTTACCTTGTTGTCTTTGATATAAAGTGCTAGCATCTCCTCGCGGCCATAGCGGTAATCGGCCAGCTTGGACTTTGGCATTGCTGGAGAGGTAGGGGGGGAGGTCATGGTTCCTCCTCTGGATAGTGCACGAAGCCTGGGGGAGAGACACAACCACAAGCCAACCCATCAAAAGCATATTGGAAACACCCAACCACATGCAGAAGAGCTGGGTTGAACCCATGGGGGAGGGGAGGGGGGGGGGGGGTGGATGGCTTTGTCATCTAGACAGGATGGGGTTGTAGATCAGTGTGATGGATTAGGTTTAGCGGTTAGAGGATTTGACTGCAAACCAAGAGGTTGCAGGTTCAAGTCTCCCACTGTGGGTCGCTTTGGATGAAAGTATCTGGATGAAAGTGTCTGCTATATGAATTGAGGCCAGCAGTAAAGCAATCTATTGTGTTTCTACTTTTTAAACAAAACTTTTTTACTTTGTATTACTATAATCTATTGTTATCATTAAAAGGAAGATACTCACCATTCTGGGCCGAAGTTAAGGGTCTCTGCAGTCATACTCCTGTTTTGCCCAGGAGCTCAAGGCTTCTGTTTGACGCAAGAAGGGAACTTTCATCACATCAAAACACCATGCTGTCACCATCCGCAAACTAGTAGCCAGACACGCCACAAAATCCACCAAATTAGAAAGAGGGTCGATTTGAAATGTCAGCTCTTACCTTGTCGAAAGGACAGGACCAGTGTGATCCTGATAAGATGTTAGTTTAAAGGCTACTTGGTTGTTCTGTGTGCAGTGGTTTAGAGTCGGTGAGCTCTGGTCACGTTTTAGCAACGCGGAGCTGATAGCTGCCAGGTTCACAATAGAGAGGACTGGGAATGGTGGCGGAGGAATGGCGAAATGTGACGTGTGCTCCCTAAATCAAACGGGAACTAAGACTAGCACCAATAATTTCAATGATCGCGATAGGTTGACTTGATCATGATAATGACGGCGAGGGAGAAGTGTTTTGGAGAGTTGTACGGGGAGATAACAGGAACTTCTTTCCAACTCCGCTCGTCTCGGTCCGTCCCCTGCCTGCGTTGTTTGAAATAGTATCTCTTCCTTCTCTCTTGCAAATACCTGTGAAAGGAATGAAGGTGTTTCCAAGATTCAAAATGTATCATTTCGTTGCTCGTGTCATTCAAAACTTGTGTCGCTACCTGGACATTCAGATGAATAAAACGTCGTTCCGCAAGTTGCATGTAATAAAATAGTTGAGAGTTTTTTTTGTGCGGGAAATTTCTGAAATTAACGTTAGTTAACCTCCTTCACAAGCAATGGATTTAGCTTCCCAACTTAGCAGCATTTTTTTCATAAATAACTATAGCTCATCACTATCGCATTTCCAACCCTGCAAAAAGTGCCAGCATTTACTGTCCGATAAACATCTCAAAAAGTCATCAGGTGGCAAAGATACGTTTGGCAACAGACGGCCAACTAAAGCCTCGGCTAACAAAACAATGTAAGGAATCCCAGCTTCTGTGCTGCACAAGCGAACATCTCGACAGCTCTCTAACGATAACGTGGACGCGGCATGTACAATCCAAAAAATCCACAGATCCCGACATTTCAGATGATCTTAGTTGACTAAAGTAGCACTTAACCTGATTTTCAAAAAAACGATTTACGGGACCTCTTTCTTCATGTACCAGTCCGGTTAGCTATCCCGCTACCGGGCCCCGGGACCTAAACAACACACACAGCCGCTGCAGCAGACGCGCTGTTCCGTAACTTAGGCCCGATGTTTCGGCCTTGACTCCGCTGACTGTCTACAGCGAGCTAGTTAGCCAAGTTAGCTGGCAACGATGACTGCACAGTGCATGGTTTTTGTTCAAACGACACACCTTTCGAAGCATCTAGCGACTAAGCAAACGGAGTAACGTCCTTTTCAATCAACGTAATTGCAAGATATTTTTGAAGCATCTTACCTTTCGTTGCGGACGTATCACACTAGCTAGCCAGCTATGTAGCCAGCTAGCCAGCTGCAACCTCGCTAGGCGGTAGATGCAATTTTTTTTAATAAATTGAAAAGTAGCTCAATTCAATTTTGTATAACATAGGCGTGTACTTCTCTACAACCCATGTATTTCCAAGGTTTCTCTTGCAACAGTATTGTACGGATCTTCAATCAACCACGTTTGATTAATTGTGTTTTCTACAGACCAACATTCGCTGCGAATATTTTTATAGCTCGCTTGCTCGTCTTGTTTGTGTTTGAAGAAAAATGGCTGTCTCCCGTGTATCGTTTCAGAAGCGGTGGCAGAACTGAAGATGGTGGGGAATTAGCACCACCTACAGTTTGGGAGTATATTTGTAACGCTATTTGCAAACCGACGGAGATAACTGGAACACATATTGTGTGGATCATTGATCCTGGTTGTGTGACGGTAAAAAGGCTACAATCGCAGTTTCCATACAATGACTGAATGTGATGGTTCCAACTCCATCGACTATATCATCCGTGTAGACTTTAACTAGACTAGATATGAACTACATGTTAAACGGGCAACATGAATTATTGTCTCCTCTCTTTGCATATCAAAGTAGAAGGCGGAGAGAGTTAGACAGGCATAGGATGAGAATACAAGGTGCCCCAGGATGAGAAGGAGGTTTGGAAACACTATAGACCGTGTTAAAGATCTGCGTGCCGTTCGCTTCCATGGTTTACACAGTGAAAGCTCGGTCATTACTGACTGAGTCCATGCTGCTGGTTGCCTTAGTGACGGTGCAAGCTGAGGTACAGGAACATTTTTCGCTCGAGTGCAAAGAGTTTATGTACATGGGCACCCCACCACGGGGACTTCAAGACAAATCGCTGAAAAAGATCTGCCAGCGCTACAAAGGCAAGCCACGTTTCGCCACACTGTACGACACGTTTGACCACATCCCCGTGTACTCTGCGTACACTTTCAAACGCTCTGACGGCTCCAAAAAGATCGACGCGTCATGGATGTACGAGCCACAGGTAGGCTCTCGTAATAATAAAAAACAAACATACCGTCTTGTTGGACAGTGTCTTTTATCATTTGTGCAACCATTTTTTCTTTGATACTATTTCTAATAATGGTTTCGGGAAAAAGGTTTTAAATGTTGATTTTTTTGGGGGGGGAAAATACTTTTCAACCTTGAACTTGACTCTACTGTTCTTGAGGGCTCCTTCCCTCCCTCTCCTCCTATCCACCTCTCCCCTCCCCTCCTCTCCTCTCCTTTCAGTTAGCATTCCAAAAAAAAGGTATTGAAATGTTGAAAAGATGTTTTCAAAAATGTTCTGAAAAGTTTTTTTTTTAAAACAACCTTCCTCCATATCCATATCCCCACTCAGCTCTCCTCGATCTCATCCGAGAGAGACATGCAACCTTTCCCTCAGGGAGACCTCCACAGCAAGTTCCAGGATGCCCAGGCTGTGCTGGAAGACTATTCCAACGTGGTGGACTTCGAGCGAGGCCACCTGACCCCTGACGAGCACCAGGCTCATCCAGACGACAAGGCCGCCACCTACACCCTGACCAACGTGGTTCCTCAGGTCCAGGAGTTCAACAACGGGCCCTGGAAAACCCAGGAGCACGTTGTCCGCCAACGCCTCAACAACTACTGCCGCGGCACAGCGTACGTGGTCACCGGGGTAACCACTTCCGGTCACACGATCCGCCGGCACAACCAGAACCGCGTGGGCATACCGACCTACCTGTGGTCGGCCTACTGCTGCGTCGACTACGATCATAACGCTCCGTTTGACGAGCGCTCCAAATTCCCCGCATTCGCGTGCCACGGGCTGAACGAGAAGGGCGGGACCGTGCAGGAGATGTCAGTTCAAGACCTAGAGGGGTTCCTGAAGAAGGTCACCTACGTCGATAAGCGCTTCCAGATTTTTTATGATAACTGTCTGCCCCCTGACAAAAGCTTGCACCTGCGTTGAGATCTTGTTTTGGCAGGGCATTCTGCTCAAATGTTACATCGGACATTTTCTTTTGTTCGATTCTGTGAGAGGTCTATGTGTAAGGAGGGAGGGTATTCATCTCTTCATTCACTTGCTGCCATGCTGTCTTTGACCAGAATGATCACGGCTCGAAATATCTGGACATCATGTCGCAGTTCATTTCCTGTTCAATAAAGACTTCCTCACATGTCCCCTTGTCTTGTTTTCTTTTGAGCCGCCTGTCAATGGCAATCATGTATCCTCTGAATAAAGTTTTGAGGGAAACGTTACGATGGGAGGATTACGTATAATGAGTTACAATGATAGAACAAAGTCAGCGTACGGTCACGTGGTCGGACACAGAAATATCCCGATTGAAATTCCTGGGTGCTCTGTTTGCCTGCAATTCACAGTTCTTATCCGCTGCCACGCTTGTCTTCACTAGAACCCTAATCGGAACCGTGAGCCTTTTGTTCCTCGAAGCTAGATTAGACAGTCCGTTTTACATTTCAGAACACGCTCTGTCAGCCATGCCTGGACACCTCGTCTGTGGGACGTGGATGAGAAGGGGTGGAGAGAGAACGCCCAGGCAGATTAAACCCCGGTCTTGTACGGCAGGTGGATGGTGCTCGGATGGAGTTTTCTGCGCCGATGAGCGTGCTCCCGTTGTTACATCATCGTAGGCAGTGTTCCGTGAGAGAGACCGCTAGGAGAGGCTGTGTCATTAAAGGCCTTCATCGTACCACAGAGTCTGTCGGGTTTGAAATGCAGAGAGGCATCGATGACACCGAAGTGGTGTCCTCTGGCCTGGGATCCAGAGATCCTCAATGGATCTCAAAGGGAACTGAGGTGATAATGACAATAATATCAGGACGTATTCATATAGCAGATGCAGTCATTCAGAGCCATTTACAAACCGGGGGGATTTGAACCTGTGACCTGCCGTCAAATGCTCTGCCCACCTACTTTTACCTGCTCGTTCACCTGATGATGGTGGTGTACATGCTCAGAAGTGCTAGCAAACCAGGTGATCAGAGAGCTGAAATGTTGAGAACCCTGAAAGATCATCACCTTCTAAAAAGATAGTAAAACTAAAACTGAACTAGATAGTAGAAAATAAAGGCCTCAAACATGCTGACGTCTCATTCAGTTCAGACAAGGACAAGGTCAATCAGTTATCTTTCCGTCACGTGATCAAGCTCTATAGTTCTTGCTTTGCATGAGGATTTATGACATTTAAATTCAAACGGCAGACCTTTGACTCTCACTACGCTCTCCCACAGACGTGCCAGCAAGAACCACAGGTGTCGACTGACTGTCCGCGACCATGCATCTCTCTCTCGGAGGTCTGGTGTTCACGCTAACCCTCTGCTCTCTCGTCCCCGGAGTCCCCACCACTGTGGTCCAGGATTTCAACCACGTGGAGAGATGCAAGGACTCCCTCTACATGGGAACGCCACCTCGAGGCATCATCGAGGACAAGCTGAAGAAGATCTGTCAACGCTACGCCGATAAGCCGCGCTACGTGACTCTGTACGACCCTCACAAACACATCCCCGTGTACTCAGCCTACAGCTTTAAGAAGACGGAGGGAGACCGACGAGTGGACTACCCCTGGATGTACGAACCGCAGGTCTGAGCCAAGAATCTGAACGTTATGTATTTAGGTAGCAGGGCCAAATGCATGATTTCATTTTTTCCCAGTGTAGCTATGTGACTGTGTAAGTGTAGCCAATCCTTACTGTATTCCGTGTGTTTGTCCTCAGCTGGCGGAGGTCGATGGGAATGGGAACATGCTTCCATTTCCCACAGGCTACCTCCACATGAAGTTTGAGGACAGCCAGGCGGTTCTGGACGACTACTCTGACGTGGTCCTGTACGAGCGTGGCCACTTGAACCCCGACCAGCACCAGTCCGACCCGCACGACCGCGCCGCCACCTACACCCTGACCAACGTGGTCCCGGAGATCCGGGAGTTCAACATCGGGCCGTGGCGTGAGCATGAGGAGCGCATCCGCATCCGCCTCAACAACTACTGCCGTGGCACGGCCTTCATCGTCACCGGGGTAACCACCACGGGGAATATGATTCGCCGGAACAACCAGGACCGCGTTGCCATCCCGGAGGACGTGTGGTCGGCGTACTGCTGCGCCGACTACGATCGCAACGCCCCTCACGACGTCCGCATCCGATTCCCCACCCAGGCCGCCCTGGCCAAGAACGCCAAGGAGGGGAACACGGTCCACGAGATGAGCGTCCAGGAGCTGGAGATCCACCTGAAGAGCCGCATGGAGGTGGACCAGAACCTGCAGCTGTTCTACGACAACTGCATCTCCCCCTCCCCTCTCCCCCTCTACCTCCACCACACCATCTAACAGCTCTTCATCTCTGCTCCTTCTCTTTTACTCGTGCAACATTAAACTTGATTATATCTATAATTTAAAAAGAATTAACACTAATAAGCACTCAGTTGTCGACTTTTGGTTGGTGTTTAATGGTTCAATAATGTGTGTTTATGAGAAGAGTTTCTAGGCTGAAAGAAAGACCTGCGACAGGTCTTGCTTGAGGGAACCTCTCGCTGTCTAATCTAGCCAAGCAAATTACCTTTACTGTTTAAATTTACACAATCATTGCCCATGTGATGTGTGGCCGAACTCTTCTTATCAATGTGCAAGTGATCTGAAGTCCCTTCCTGAAACTATCCACACACTGTGGTACTTGTGTCCAACATTTCATCTCACTAAAACCAATGATCTGTTCATGGTTGGCATAGCAATGGAAATAAATAAAACATTGTTGTTGTTAAGTTGTGAATTGTTCTTGTTTTCCCTTTGAATAAAGGACAATTTGATTACTACTCCACTATATGCTTCTCTGCCCAAATGGTTTATCCCAAACATTCAACCACACAGAGTTGTTCAAAACATACTGAAATGATACAATAAACGTACTTGCCAGTTCAAAATAAGAACCATCTGAGGAAGAGTGATGCTTGACATGTATAGTGTAAACATGCAATCAGTTTCCCTCGGTACATAAAATGCATCCCCCTCTTTCAGCATCGACGTATTTCACCAAGCAATTTGGCTCACGTAGCAGCATGACGAGGTTTTATGAATCGAGTTACGTGTGGGGTTTCTGTTCGCTTTGAATGAGTCATAAACACACAAATGGATCTTCATCCTCGTTTCCATGTTACCCCATAAAGATGGAGGCCGTGCATCTCCACAGGGAAAAACCATCTTTCCCTTTTAAGGCTGCGTCTCGTCTTCCCTGCGTGCGGAGCCATGCAACGCGCCGTCACTGGGGTTGTCAGGGATACAGGCCTGGCCCTGGCCATGTCAGAGCTTTGCATAGCGGAGAGGAGACGTTAAGCTTGGATGAAAGCCACCGTCTAATCCTCGACGCTTCCTATAAGCAGGAAAAAGGCAACACTTAGACAACAGGGAGAAAAACAGGTGAATGGGATAGAGTACGGCCCTGAAAAAGGACTTTTCATTGGTGTTTTCAAGTCGTTCAGCCGTCGCCTTTAATCCAAAGCGACGCGCAGATATCAAGGGCAGTTCGCACCAGTATTTTGGCACATCCCACCCCTGGGTCGCGTCCCTTCACCAGCTACCACCATAGGGAAGGACGGAGCAGGTGTGGAGGAGCGTGTGTTGAGTATGGGGCCCATCTGGACACTGGCCTGGGGGTTGGCCTTGGCCATCCCCCTGGGTACGCCCTGGGCGTCCTCTGGGCCGGTGGAGGACTTTCGGCCACCAGGAGCGCTGGAAGGACTCGCTGTACATGGGTACGCCGCCCCGGGGCTACCTGGGATCGCAGCGCTCCCTCAAGAAGATCTGCCAGCGCCTGGCCGACAAGCCTCGCTTGGCACTCGGCCTACACCTTCAAGAAGTCAGACGGGGAGAAGAGGGACCACCAGCCATCTATGTACGAGCCACAGGTAAGTTACACAGTGAAGCACTTTTTACTTACCCTCCATAGTTTGGATGATTGACTTTAATGACTCTGTGTTTCTCGCCGACTCTCTCTCTCTCCCTCATGATTTCTCTCTCCCTCCATTTTTCATCCTCTCTCTTTCTCTTCCTCATCCTCTCTCTCTCTGTCACTCATTCTCTCTAAGCCTAGCTGACCTGGAGCCATGGTAGCAATAACATGGAGCCCATCCCCCGGACAGCCCAGGTATCCTTGTGACTGACAGACACCCAAGCAGTGCTGGCGGACTTCGCCGAAGAGGCTGAATACGAGCGCGGGCACCTGAATCCGGATCAGCACCAGTCCGACCCACTTGACAAAGCCTCCACCTATACCCTGACTAACGTGTTTCCTCTCTTATGAGCATTTAACAGCGGTCCCTGGGCCCAGGACGAGGATCGCATCCGACAACGGCTCAACAACTTCTGCTGCGGCACCGCCTACATCGTAACCGGAGTCACTACCACGGGAAACATGATCCGTTGGAACAATCAGAACCAAGTGGGTATCCCAGAGTACATGTGGACGGCCTATTGCTGTCCTGACTGTAACCATAACGCTCCTGATCTGGAGAGCTACCGCCTGCCTGTGTTCAGAGCCTCCTGCCTGAACCACAGGGCCAATAACGTCGTGACAGAGATGCCGAACCAGATCCTGGAGAAGTTCCTGAAGGAAAGGTTGGATGTGGACAACAACTTCCAGATCTTCTTCAACGACTGGGTTCCTGATAAGATGTAGGCCCAGTGCTTGTCTGGTTCCACACTGTAGCGAGTGGATGTGTGTTTGAGTTTGAGGGTGTGAACGATTATGTGGGTCTACACTGGGTTTGTTCATCGTCTAATATTGTGTTCTGGTCTCCATGTTCTTGTCTTGATATTTTGGGATAAAAAATGTGGTAATTCTGACTGGAAACATGTAACTGATCGCTTCAGAAGTTATCTGAAAAGCTTGCGAATAGCACAAGACAATATACAATAACGAAGATGAAATTTGCCTCTTGGAGAACCAACTAACCCAACTTGACACGTGCTGGTAGCCTATAGAGGCTGGCCTGACACTAGATGGCGCTTCTTGGCAAGCTCGTGCAAACCCTTCCGACACCTGTGACTGTTACATTTCTTTGAACGTTCCTCAAAGTTAAAAGTTCTCTTTCCTGGAAAACTACGATAAGATCTGATCGCAATCAAGCTTCTGCACTAAAGCACAATACAATCCATTTCATTTTTGATACAGCCCTGGCGCCTATGTCTAAGATAGGTCATTTATATGCAACATGAATAAAATGTTTAGCTTTTGATGGTGACGCACCCATAACAAAATAAATATAAATTGACAGATCTTGACCTCGCCCTTGACACACCAATGAGGGCGGCGTGACCATGAGGATCACACGAGGCGGTAAGTTTCACGCGGCGAATGTCATCATGACACCCTCCGCACATGTCATGGAAGTGTTACAGTCGGTTGTCGTGAATCCCCGTGAGACCACCATGTGTTCTGTTACATACGGACTCAACGTAGCGAGGTAAGACAAATGTATTTCCGCGTGACCTGCCAAAATCACAGGATAATCATCCTGGATTAAAAATAGTTTTCCAGTTTTCCGATGCGCACTGCATCGCACTTTGAACAGATGGAGAGGAAGGAGGAGAACAGTGTTGTGTGACGACTGATAACTAACCAGATTGTTGGTTTCATGTGTAACAGTCTACTCCACATAGTCATTTATGTAAATAAAATAACATCCTTTAACGCTAAATACACATTCAAAATGTTGCGTCATTTTGCGAATGACTCAGATGAGACCATTGCATTATGTATTTAATATGACTCTTCTTAATTTTGTTACATAACATTCAAATAATTGTAATTGTATATTCAAACTGTCTAAAATACAAAGAGGTGGTAAATTTAACGACGGTAAAAACTCCATATAAAGCACTCTATATTGTTTAAACTTGGCCTACAATTTCGCAGGTTTTGCGTCGTAGATGATGAACCCGTTTCTGCGCCGACCGCTTTAGTGCGTAAAATAGGCTAGGTGAGACGAGGACGCGAGCGCAGTGTATACAACAACTAGGACACCTAACTCCTAACATGACACTTACTGAATAGCAAACTTGCCTGTCGAAAGGGTTTACAGCAAAGCTTCATTATTGCAGTTTAGAGTGTAGCAGGGATGGATATGGTTTGTATTCCCCCATTGTATTGTTTATGAATGATATGATGCATGTATTACTTCAGCAACTATTACTTTCAGGCTGTGGGGATGTGTACCTCGGTGGTAGAGCATTTCACTCCAGATTTAGATGTCGCAAGTTCAAATCCTCTGTGTAAATGTGTCACTTTCAACAAAAGGCGTCTACTAAATGATTTCGTGTTCGGTTTAGTGTAGTTATCAGCAGTGTACTGTAAGAACAGCTGAGTGTATGCAGGTGTATGTTGCTGTCTGTTGCAAGGCTGTTGGTAGCACTAGTGATGTGTGTTGCTGTCTGTTGCAAGGCTGTTGGTAGCACTAGTGATGTGTGTTGCCGTCTGTTGCAGGGCTGTTGGTAGGACTGCTTCTGGTTCTCCAGAGGACCGGGCCTGGCACCTCCACTCCTCTCAGACCCATCTGTGACCTACGGGTTCTGGACCACTTTATCCTGGAAGCCCTGGACACCCAGAAGGCTCTGGTGAGAGACTGCACTGGACTGGACTGGTCTAGACTGGACTGGACTGGACTGGACAAGACAGCATTGGACTGGACTGGACTGGACTGGTCGAGACTGGACTGGACTGGACTGGACTGGACAAGACTGCGTTGGACTGGACTGGACTGGTCTAGACTGGACTGGACTGGACTGGACAAGACTGCATTGGACTGGACTGGACTGAGAGGCTGATGGGCTGAAGGAGGACCTAAATGAGAGGCTCCTGTCTACATGGCCCTCTGATTTCTGAAGCCTGACTGATGATGAGATAAACATGTGTGTAGTGTATATAAAAGAGATCACGCAGGATTTCCTGTCTGATCTGATCTATTTGATCCGCCTGATGTTACCGTCTGTCTGATCTGCCTGTCTGTCTGCCCCTCTGATCTGTCTGTCTGCCTGTCTGTCTGATGCTTGTCTGTCTGATTTTCCCACCTATCTGCCTGCCAGCCTGTCTGTCGGTCTTTCTTTCTTTCTGTCTGCTTCTCTGATCTACCTGCCAGTCTGTCTGCCTGCCTGCCTGCCTGCCTGCCTGCCTGCCTGTCTGTCTGTCTGTCTGTCTGTCTGTCTGCCAGTCTGTCTGTCTGTCTGTCTGTCTGTGTGCCTGCCTGCCTGCCTGCCCGCATGCTTGCCTGTCCGTCTGTCTGTCTGATCTGTCGGATGTTACTGTCTGTGTGATCTGTCTGTCTGTGTGATCTGTCTGTCTGTGTGATCTGTCTATCTGATGTTACCCCCACACTCCTGTCTCAGCGTGGCTGCAAGGCTGGGTGCACCGTGACCGGCTTGTTTGCTGTTCCTCCGACAAACGTCGACTTTGTTGTCTGGGAGACAAAAGATGTGAGTGTCTGTCTATCGGTAATATATCTCTTGTACAAACAGATTTGCCTGTAGCCTAACGATGTGTATCTGTGTCCAACATTCAGTCTCACCAAGCTCCTCAGACACTGAGCAGGGAACTGAGGAATACATTAACTTCAGTGTGCATGCTTCATTGTGTACACAGAGAATGTGTTGACACTGAAATATCAGTAGAACCCTACAGGACCCCAATGTTAGCGTTGGTACATTTCTCGTGTCACAATCTCAGGCAGCGTCCGCCTGATCGATTCCGTTTCGAGTCGATGAAATGTGTTTGTGTCGTCGTGTGTCTTGCGAGCATTGCTCACATTCTCGCGTGTGCACGTGTGTCTGTGTGCCCGTGCGGTTGCGTGCATGCCCGTGTGTAGGTGGGCGCCCAGGTGGAGGAGGTGTGGTCGGGTCTGTCTCTGCTCAGCCAGGCTCTGTCTGCTGTGAGCAGCTCCATCAGCAGCCCAGACCTGCAGGATCTGCTGGCTAACACAAGGAGGAACGTCCAGAGCCTGGGCCAGGTGCTGCGGAGCCTCCACTTCCAGGTTAGCATCGGAGCCCATGTGGTGGGCTGGGATCCGGTGGGCGTTGGCCTGATCCTGGCATGCTTGGGTGTTCTGGTGTTTGTGTGCATAACCAGAAGATTATAGGCTTAGTGACATTCCTTCAGGGGGCTTCAGAGCCCAGACGTGGAGTCAGGAATGGAAGAGTCTGGACAGGACATCATCCTAGACCTCATCCCAAAGTTCATCCTAGACCTCATGCTAGACCCCGTCCTAGACCTCTTCCCAACTCCCACTAGCAAGTTTCATCCAAGACTTCATTCTAGACCTTTTCTTAAACCTCACCCCAGACCCCATCCTAGACCTCATCCCACAGACCTCACCCCAGACCTCATCCCACAGACCTCACCCCAGACCTCATCTCAGTCTTCCCATCTCTCTCCAGGATCTCTCCGCAGCCCCAGCCTCTGCGGACCACCACACGCTGAGGCTGTCGTCTCTCTCAGAGCTGCTCGCCGTCCACGTCAACTTCCTCCGGGGGAAGGTCCGCCTGCTGCTCATGCAAGCACCTGCCTGCCAGGAAAGAGCCAGCTGATTGGAAGACTCGCCAGAATCGGAGGCTGTGATTGGCTCCTCCTGGAGCTACAACGCATGTTCTAGTGTGGAACATTTGGAGAACGCATGTGGCAGGGCTGAAGAGGAACCTTAGTTAAAGGAAATCCCGGACGTGAACTATCCATTCTCCCCTGGTTGCTTAGATACACATGGATGACAGCAAATCAGACAGCAAGCTTCAAATTCATGAACAATCTTTCATCTCCAATGTTATTCACACCTCCAATAAGCTTGAGATTATTTTTATATTTCTTGAACATAGTTATATTTTTTAAATTAGTCTACATGCCAGCAACGCTTGTTTTAAAATTGGGCATGTGACCTTTTGATTCGAGTGTTTCTGCGTGTGTGAATGTGTGAGTGTGTGAACGTGTGCATGTGTGAATGTGTGTGTGAATGTGTGTATGAATGTGTGCGTGCATGAATGTGTGTGTGCGTGTGAATGTGTGTGTGTGCGTGCGTGTGTGAATGTGTGTGTGCATGTGTGAATGTGTGTGCGCGTGTGTGAATGCGTGTGTGCTTGTGTGAATGTGTGTGTGCTTGTGTCTTTAAAAAGAAAGAGCTGGCTCAGATCATAGGTACACATTTCATTGTGTTCTCTCCCCCTCCCTCCCTGACCCTCCCACCATCTCCTCCTCCCCCTTTCTTACTCTCCCTCCCTCTTTCGCTCTCCCACTCCCTCTGTATTTAAGGTTAGAGCTGTTTCGGCATACCAGACAACTCAATCCTACGTTAAAAAAAATAAAAAATAAAAAATCACAGCTCACTGCTGCCCCCACCTGGACAATAGGTGGCATCACTGCCCTAGTTTCGTGAGAAATTATACAAAGAGCCTAAATTCACACCAAGGGCCTTCTTGCTGCGTGGTAGTTTCCATGGTTGTCCACCTTAAATAGTCAAGCAGAATAATAAGGGAGATGCTTCTGGATGGTCATGAATAGGAGTAACAGTAGGATCAGCGACCACGGAACACTCATGACTTTGAAAGGACTTCGAAAAGTAATGAGAAATATGGACCCAAGAGAGGCGATTTGTTTAAGAATGTCTTTTAATGTTTTCTCCAGTTCATAAACACAACATACTGTGTGTAATAGCCTCTATATGAAATAGAAATATTAACTTCATTCTTCAACGCACTTTGAGCGTATGTCTCTTTACACTGTCTCCAGCCTCAAGTAGGTTGCTGACTTCAGACAAAATGAAAACAGAGACGAACAGGTGCAAGCCTTGTTTTGGGAGGGGAGGGGAGGGGAGGGGGGGGGGGGGGGGGGGGGGGGGGGGGGGGTAAGGAGTCGTTGGTAAGGAGTCGATAAGTAGATTTGCATCGTCGCTGAGCCAGAACCAGACAGTAGTGTCACCTGATAAACAGGGAGTGTGCTTACGGAGTCTGTTGGCTGCAAAGTCCCTTGTTTCTTTTTGTCTGTCAGCTAATATATGTATATACATATATATTAGAAAAATACTGTCTTTTCATGTTTTTTTTTCTTCTTCTTTTTGGAAACCTGGGGAACCTAGAATGGACAGCAAAAGTGAGCAAATATATATTCCCAGAAAATGACTTGGAACAGATTGTGCATGGCGGACGAGTCATAAAGAATAGCAAAGCAATCACAAGCATCTGAATCAGAAACAAGACTAAAGAAGTACAAAAGAGTTGACAACATATTGTACCTGCTCTAAGATATGGGTACTACTGTAATGTGGATTCAGAGTGTCATTAAAAACCACCATCTTCGCCAAACCTCGCTCGATGTCCCCGTTTTGTTTTCGACGCGATCGGGCGATTCAGTCCACGTTTCGTCTCCCATCTGTTCTCCTCGCCCGATCTTCCCTCGTTCTTCTGCTACTAATGCAGCTCCTGTCTTTGGCTAGCTAACCAACGCTAAGGACCCGGCTCTGATTCGTGTTATTTCAGACAGAAGTTGTCTTCATGAGTATTGTGACGATTCCCAAAAAGGGCACGTTCTTCGTCTCGTGTCTCCGAACCTTGCGTTGCCTTCTGCCGCAGCCAGCCAGTCCCGAGCCGCCAACATACTCCACCATGCTATGATTTCAGATGTATTTTTCATTCACAAATCATTCATGTATAACTGATGTGTATCATATGTGCCCGTAAATTGTTGCACTTTGACCTTGAAATCTAAGTAACGAAAGAGAATCATACATCAACAGACAGAGAAGTGCTCAAATCATCAGCCTGGACTTGCACCTGTCGTCACAAAGGAAAGGTTTGACCATTCACTCAGAAACCAAACCATAAACATAATATTTACAAACACCACTTGGTTCTCTTACATGTTTAAAAAATGTACAGTTTTGTTTTGCGTGTTGTTTTCTCTTCTTTTTCCTCTCCTCCCCTTCCATCTCTCCTCTCTCTCTCTCTCTTTCTCTCTCTCTCTCTTTCTCTCTCTCTCTCTCTCTCTCTCTCTCTCTCTGTCTGTCTCTCTGCCTCTCTCTCTTGCTCTCTCTCTCTCTCTCTCTCTCTCTGTCGCTCTCTCTCTGTCTGTCACTCTCTGTCTTTGTCTCTCTCTCTCTCTCTCCTCCTTTCTCTCTTTCTCTCGCTCTGGTCTCGGACCCAGAGCAACCCAGAACGTAGACAGGAAGTCGAGGGGTTGAGTTTCCTGTCGGCGCCGTTTGCCGTGTTTCACACAATACTGTAAATGACTAATATTGATCATGTTTTCCTACTCACGTTTTGAAACGCATCGTCTGTCGGTGGGATGCGCGTTGGAGCTCCGAGGGGAGGCTTCGAGGGGACGATCCAAGTCTCTTTACTATCCACGCCCACTCCGTGGTCAACATGCCCCCCAGCATCCTCTAACTGTCTGCTTTGTAACAGTGTCGGCGTTTTTTTCCATGAATATCCAGAGTCCGATGTGTCCCTGTGTTTGTTAGTGGTGGGAAAGATCTGGAAGGTGAGATCTGTGTCCCCTCTGGTCCCTGCCAGTCTGTCTGGCCCCTT
>BROE01000019.1:8708695-8719167 GCA_036571765.1 Plecoglossus altivelis
CCCCCCCCCCCCACCCCACCCCCCATCCTCCCTGCAAATGAAAGGGAGTTTCCGGGAGAGAAAAAAATGAAACGAAAAGACGATGAGAAAAGAGTCTTGCTTTGTGTCCGGGAACCTGTAGCTCTGTAGCTCTCAGCGAAGTCCACAGGAAGAGACACGGCAATATGGAAACGCGACTGTCACTGTTCAAGAACGTGACCCTGATTTCAGGGGAGGGACAGAGAGAGAGAACGTAAAGATCATTGTTCCATTTTTATCACCGAGACAACTCATGGCGAGATTGTCATTTCCATGAAGCGGGTAAAAAACAAAGAAAGAAAGAAATTTGCTACAGTGGATGAGTTTAACGAGCTGATGTTTTGGTACAGTCCAGACATGTTTGTAGTTTTCTGTGATAAAGACAATCTTCTGGTGATACAGTAAGACAATGACTGCAGAGTTCACTGCTGAAACCAGGGGAGAAAGCTGGGTGGCGAACTGAGGAAAGAAGGGCAACCTCGTGCCTCACGGATAAACAAATGAAAACGTACATGTTTATTCCCCTCATTCTAATCCTAAACAGAGTCTGATTCGCTCTCTGTCTGGCGTGTCCACCAGAGTCAAATAGCCTTTTCTTCTTGAAGTGCTCAAACATCAGCTGATGTCCCCCCCAAAAAAGAAAGAAAAGAAAATATATTACTTTTCAAGAAAACCCAGACTGCAGTAAGAGGACAAGGCAAAACATGAAAATCAAAATGAGACCAACTAAACAGGACTCCTTCAAAAAATCATGCAAATATCCCAGACAGAAAACTAGTTGAAAATCTTAATATTCTCTTATACAGTTTTTTTGTTGTTTTGTTTTTACAAGAATGGAACTAATCTGCTCTCCCTTAATTCAAGACCAGCCAAAGTGCAGCACTGAATGCAAGAAGAAGAAGAAGAAGAAGAAAAGAACAACAACAACAAAAACCAAAGAAGAAGAAGAAAAAGCGAAAGAAACTAAAGGAAAACAAAACAAAACTAAGTGTGAGATCAAAGAAGAGATGAAAGGTTTGGCACTTTTTTATGATGGTAATTCCTTGTGTGAGATACAGTCTTGTTGGTTTTCTTAAGAAGGCCAACACATACCCAAGAGAGAGAGAGGAGCTTTGTCACAGTACTTGGCACCAAGAATGCTGGTAAAAACGATATCAGAATATCACTTTTTTTTCATTCATGTCCTTACAATTGATCAATAACACATCATTTACACGAACGCGTCTCGTATAAAAGACTCCAGCGAGGAAAACATGGAGTCCTGGAGGGAGCTTCGCAAGAGGAAGCAGACCGATGTGAGACAGAAGGGATTGGGTCGACGTTGTGAAGGGAGAGAAACAGGAACAGATGACGAGAGAGAAATGTGTGGGAGGCAAAGAGAGGAGGCACGGAGATATGGGTGGAGGGAGCGATGGAGAGAGAGAGAGAGAGAGAGGGAGAGACAGACAGAGAGGGACATAGAGAGAGAGGGAGAGAGAGCGACGTAGAGAGTGAAGGAGAGAGAGACACACAGAGAAAGCGACATAGAGAAAGATGGAGAGAGACACACAGAGATAGCGACATAGAGAGAGACAGATAGAGACAAGAGAGAGAGATGAGGGAGAGAGACAGAGAGGGAGAGAAACAGAGAGAGACACATAGAGAGAGACAGACGGAGGGAGAGACAGAGAGAGACAGGCGGAGACAGAGAGACAGACGGAGACAGAGAGAGAGACAGATGGAGACAGAGAGAGACAGAGGGAGAGAGACAGAGAGAGATAGACGGTGGGAGAGACAGAGAGAGAGACAGATGGAGACAGAGAGAGAGAGAGACAGGCGGAGACTGGGAGAGACAGAGAGAGACAGAGAGAGAGAAAGAGAGAGAGACAGAGAGAGACAGAGAGAGAGACAGAGAGAGAGACAGAGAGAGACAGAGAGAGAGACAGAGAGAGAGACAGAGACAGAGAGAGAGGGAAGGAGACGATGCAGCAAGAGGACGACACGAGAAACAAACTGATCGTTCGGACACGTGAGAACGGGACGGAGGGTGCGTGTGTTTCCATGGGGAGTCTTTGTCCCAGCTGACAGGCTGTGTTAGGCTGAGCCATGGATCTCTACAGGGGGGAGAGCCTAGCCTCACAGACAGGACAGGGAGGCTGGAGAGAGAGAGAGAGAGAGAGAGAGAGAGGGTGGTCCCAGAGAGAGGGAGAAAGAGAGAGGAGGAGAAAGAGAGGACGAGAAAGGAGAGGTCAGAAAGGGGCAAAGGAGGAGAGGGTCAGTTTGTGATTGGTGTCACCGCAGCGGGCCCCAGATTGTGCCTTGTCCTATACCCGTGTGGTGGAGTGTTGGTGCGGCAAGGCGTTGTTGCTGTGACCTGGGGTGGGGGTGGTGGAAGGGGCGGGGGCGGGGGGGTAGGTGTTGAAGGGGTGGAGGGGCTGCATGCCGCAGATGGTGCTGGGGATCATGGTGATGGTGTTGGCCGTCATCAGGGGCACGTCCTCAGGTGCCCGGCGCAGCGCCAGCGTGTAGTCAGGCGGGCACACGGGCGGGCGCATCGGCTCCAAGTCGCCGTGGAGACCGCGGGGGGGGAGGGGCGTGCCATGCTCCAGCTCCACCCTCTGCTGCTTCATCTGCAGGGACATGAGCTCCTCCTCCTGGCTCAGGGCCAGGTCGTTGTGAGGCGGGCCCCCCACCACGCCCACTCCCATGCCCATGGCGGTGCCTCGCTGCGGGGACAGGCGCCGGTGACGTCTCTGGAGAAGCTCGTGGCGTTTGTCCCGTTTGTAGTAGAGCGCGGCGAAGGCGAGGACGTTGAGGAACAGCAGCGAGGCGCCCACCGCCACCGTCACGCTCAGCTCGGTCGAGTAGTCTCGCGGTATCTCGCCAGGGAAGGGCGGGATGCGAGGGCGCTCCGAGCCATCCGGCTCCGGGTCAGGAGGGTAGGTGGCAACGATGGGGTGGCGGGTGGAACGCGTCCCTGAAGGAGGACCCTTCCTAGGGGGGCCCCTGGAGCCCCCCGGGGGCAGGCGAGTGGTGATGGTGCCTTTGATCTCCTCGTGGAGGGAGTGCAGGTGAGGGACCAGCTCAAGCCAGAAGGCTACCTTGTTGGCACGGTAGTTGTCGCGGACGCGAGGCTTCAGGCCAATGTGGAGGTATTGCTTGTCCTTGGAGCTGAACTTGGTCCAGATTACCTCCTCAAAGCGGTTGGGTTTGGTGTGGATGAACTTGGTGTCCTGGGGAACTGGTAGGTTAGGATCCCTGAGAGACATAAAGAGAGAGAGAGAGACAGAGACATAGAGAGAGATAGAGAGAAAGAAATAAAAAGGATGAGGGAGAAAGAGAGGCAGAGAGAAAATAGATTATAAGAGTGCATATGAGAGAAGAGAGGGAGAGAGTCGTTTAGAAAACAAATGGAGAGTTAAAATAAAGAATCTTTATCCAGTGTTCTATTGACTCTAACATGCTATCTAATCATCATTAGGGATCCCAGGCCATTTAGTGGTGTGAGTCTCTAATCACTGGCAGGGGATGGAGAGGAGGAGAGGGAGGGGAAGAGGGGGAGAGGAGAAGAGAGGGAGAGGGGAAGACAAAACCAGAAAGGGAGAATGAGCTGGACAGCGAGAAACACGAAAATATAAAGAAGAGATAAAGAGAGAGAATGACAGAGAGATGGAAGAGCGAGGATGAGAGAGAATGACAGAGAGAGGTGGAAGAGCGAGGATGAGAGAGAATGACAGAGGAAGAGATAGATGAGAGAGGATGAGAGAGAATGACAGAGAAAGAGATAGATGAGAGAGAACGAGAGAGAGAATACAAGAACGACAGAGAAAGACAGAACCAGAGAGAAAGAGAGCGAGACACAAGAGAGACACAAGAAGACGTCGCTGACCCGCTCTTGGCAAAGTTGGTCCAGTAGGTCATGACCACGGCGCTGAGCATCACGTCGTTCTTGGAGAAGTTGCAGGGGAACAGCTCGGTGGCTCCGATCATGGGCACGCCGAACACGTAGGGGATCTCGTCCCCGTGCGCCGCGTCCGCCCACTCGGGTCGCGTCTCCGTCTGGCAGTGGTGGTGGAAGGTGTAGAAGTAGACGGGCGACTGGAACTCGGCGTGCAACTTGGCCGTGGCCACCGCCGGCGCCACCCACTGGTGGTCGGTGAAGAGCGCCAGCAGCGTCTTCCTGCGCATGTCGGCGTTGTCGCGATCCGCCCAATCGGTGTACATGAACTTGATGGTCTCCCTCAGGATGTCTTTACCTGGGAAGGTAACAGAGACCAGCACAGGTGATGCACGCAACACACACAAAACACAAAACACACGACAAAGTACCATCAACATCTCAGCGTGGAGGAGTTCTCACCCTCAGGGTAACCGTACAGGTTGTCCACGAAGTTAGAAATGGTGTAGTCGAACGACGCCGCGGAGATCCCATCCTCTCCTTCGCTGTCATCCACAAACTTAAGCCCCTCCCCCTGGTTCACGCCAAGCAGGATGTCATAGTTCAGGAACTCCCCCTGGTGGTGGAACACATGCACTGCAGCTCAGCACACAGGCCAACCCAGCAAAGCAGGAGACAGACCACGGTTTTCTTCTGAGGTTTTACTTTGCTGAGTGCAATACCAGCTCTGCAGTCTTACCCTGTGGTGCAGACTAGCTACCCTCTGTTTCCAAAATACCTGGCAGGAAGCAAAGGTTGGGCTAGGCTAGGCTAGGCTAGGCTATGTTATGTTATGCTAGGCTGGGCTAGGCTATAGTAGGCTAGACTGGGCTAGGCTAGGCTAGGCTAAGATAAGCTAAACTGTGTTGGTTCTGACCTGCTGCATGAGAATCTCCGGGTCGTCCGGCACCACATCCCCGTCCACCACTGGCCCGAAGGCAATGTGGTAGCGGGCGGGCTGAATATCCTGGTCCACCAACTCCCGGAAGCTCTTCCGCCGCAGGCACTCCACCAGCTCAGACGTATCGTCGTAGCTGCAGGCCACCTTACGGGCCAGGATCTTGGTGTACATCAGGGGCCGGTAGTTAACCGACCAGCTGGAGATGGCGGAGCCGCTTTGGGCTATGGCCCGCTGGAAGAGGCCTGGAGAACCGAGGGAGAGAGGTCTGGGTTAAGGTTCTGGAGGAAAGCTAAACCTGACACTGGTGTATGCACACACACACACATACACACACACACACACGCACACACCCTCGTCCCCCTAACACACACACTCACCCTCCCCCCTAAACACACACACTCCTGCTAACCCTTCTAGACAACCCCGAGTCCTGTAAATCATGCATATGATAGGAGGATCCTGGGCAAAGCTGCACATATGGCCTCAGCTGCAGATCCACTGCTGCACTCCCAGACTCCAGTAAATCACTGTAAACATTAGGCTTGGCAATCACGCTCCCTCCATCACACACGCGGGCACCGACAAGACAAATGTGTCGGCATGACGACGGCACGCGGCAGTGGATGTTAACACAGGCTGGACGGACAGAGTGAGAAGGCGCGAGCGAGGGAGAGAGAGAGAGAGAGGGAGAGATGGAGAAAGAGGCAGAGGGAGACCGAAATAGAGAGAGGAGAAAGACAGGATGAGAGAGCACTGCTGCACTGTTATGTAAAGTGCCTTGTTGTCCCCTCGTTTTCATCTGTGGATTCTGTCATTAATAATTAACCCCCCCATCTTCTGCATGTGGCCCCTCCCTCACAGCTCTCCCTGTGAAATCAATTAAATCAGCTCTCAGCAGCAGTTCTGCCGGGCTCTGCTCCGCTTACAGACGCAGACACAGATCCATATTTACAGTCCTCATTACAGGTCTGTGGAGCACGTCTCAGACACGGAGCAGCCCCCTTGCCCATCCTGCCCTGCCGCGCCCCGCTTGCCCCCCCGCCCCGCCCCGCCTCGCCCCGCCTCGCCCCGCCCGCCGCCCTTCCATCCTCCATCTCAGATGAGGACGTTTGTGCCGCGCCCTCCCAGCCTCACCCTCTGAGTGGTGGGAGAGGATGAGCAGGTTGACGCAGGAGGCTCCGGCTCCAGAGCCGAAGATGGTGATCCTCTCGGGGTCGCCCCCGAAGTGGCCGATGTTCTCGTTCAGCCAGCGCAGCGCCTGGATCTGGTCCAGCAGGCCGTAGTTCCCCTTGGCTGACTGGTCTCCCGTGCTGAGGAACCCTGGAACGCACAGACACAGTGCAGGAGGGGTTGGTGGTGAGGAGATGGAGACAAGATCTGAGCTTCTGTCTTACGAAGGCCCAGAGTCCTGAATGAAGCCTCTGCTCGTTAGAAGTGTGAGGAGCTTTTCCAGAAACTTCTGCTAAATGAGTCGAGCACTGAATAATCTGATGAACTGAATGGATGCGAGCATTCTTTTTTAAGCCCCTGTCGTTAAATCAACTCAGTAAATTAGGCTTGTTAGCAGAGAGGAGAGGAAAGCAGTTTCCTTACGTTGTATTTACACACACACAAACACATACATACACACAGAAACACACAGACATCCACACACACACACACACACACATACACACAGACACACGCATACACACACACATACAAGTACACACTTACACACCGACATTTATACACGCACACACACGCGCACACACATCCACACAGACGTCCACACACACGCACACACAGCCACACACACATACACACACAGCCACTCACAGCCACACACAGCCACACACACACACACAGCCAAACATAGCCACACACACACACATATAAACTAATATCCGCTTTTTGGGGCTTCTTGTTTCCACCTGCTCAAACTTCTGGACCTCAGACCTGCTTCCCTTATGTGGGTCTGTGTGTGTCTGTCTGTGTGTCTGTGTGTGTCTTTGTCTGTGCGTGTGTGTTTGTGTGTGTGTGTGTGTCTGTGAGTGTGTATCTGTGTTTGTGCCTGTGTGTGTTTTTGTGTCTGTGTGTGAGTCTACGTGTGTCTTTGTGTATGTGTGTGTGTCTTTGTGTATGTGCGTGTGTATGTGTGTGTATCTGTGTTTGTGCCTGTGTGTGTTTTTGTGTATGTGTGTGTGTATGTGTGTATGTGTGTGTGTATGTGTGTGTATCTGTGTTTGTGCCCGCACGCGGACACGTGTGTCGACGCTTCGCTACGAAAGCAACAAAAGCGAATTGTCACAAATGTTTCTCATGTGTCGCATTCCCAACGAGAAACCTCGAAATCCTCCACACCGCCAGCGTAACCATGGTATTCCCGGCTTAAACGCTGCAGTGCACTAGGTCGTCCTTGAATGCGGAGCCTCATGCGAGCTCATTGGCCTATAACTGCAGATCCGGCTGTACAGAGGAAAATATGTTTGAAAAGCTTCCATGGCTGCAGGAGACATTTCTGTACTCTCCGTAGACGGAGGCCCTGTTTGTAAGGAGCAAAGGGCAGGAGGAGAGGGAAGGGAGGGAGGGAGGGAGGGAGAGAGAGATGGGGAGGGAGAGAGAGAGAGAGACACAAGCTATTCATCCATCCGCGGCTTCTTATTGGCCTGAAGCGTCACAGTTAAAGAGACTAAAATAAAGCTTCGTACAAAAGCAAATGACCCCCGACCCAACAACTGAGAGGGAAGAGAAAGAGAGATGGAGGAATACTTAGGGAAGAGAAAGAGAGATAGAGGGATACTTAGGGAAGAGAGAGAATTAGAAATGAGGGAATCAATGAGAGAATCAAAAGGAGAAATTTTCTGAGAAGATAGATGAATCTAAAGATAGATGACAGAGAAATACTCAGAGAGCTGGAGAGAGAGAAAAGGAGAGAGAGAGAGAGAGAGAGAGAGAGAGAGATAGATGAAAAGGGAGATTAAACATCTGATGAAGATTTACTCTGAGAACGAGATGGAGATCCAGATTACTCTGTGACTGGTCGGGCTTCCTCCGCAATCCTCGCTCTGATTGGTTCACCGACGACTGTTCTCTCGGTGATTGGACGACTGATGAAGCGATGATTGGACTTTGCCGTTTCCGTGTCAAAAGGGCTGGGATCATCCTAATCAGTGACAAGCTCTTAGCCCTGTGAGACTGAATGACCTCTGACCTTCGACCTTTGGTCACGCTTCTGGTCAAAGCTCATGTCTGTTCTCATAGTCGCCCTGCACTGAGCTGTTGGCCACAGTTGCCTGGCAACCGACCAGCGCTTCCGACACCGAGACCTGGACCAATACACACACACATTGTGCGAGCGCACAGACTTGTTCAACTAGACACACCAAAGTGTGCGCACACACACGCAAGCACGTTCACACTATGCTATGAACCAATTCTCACTGTTCAGTGTATAAGCCGGAGAGAAGAAGAAATATGGTTATCTGCCAATAATTCAGATAAGTCAGACAAGTTCTCTCTCGTCCTCATTCTCAGCAAGTTTGTCTCTCTCTCTTTCTCTCTCTCCCCTCTCTCTCTCTCATTCTCTCTCTCTCCCCTCTCTCTCTCTCGCTCCTCTCTGTCTCTTTCTATCTTTCTCGCCTCTTTCTCTTTCTATCTCTCCTCTCTTTCTTTCTCTATCTCCTCTCTCTCTATCTCTTTCTATCTCTCTCTCCTCTCTCTTTCTTTCTATCTCTCTCCACTCTCTCTCCTCTCTCTCTTTCTATCACTCTCTCCTCTTTCTCTCTTTCGCCTCTCTCTCTCTCTCTCTTTCTCTCTCTCTTTCTATCTCTCTCTCTTTCTCTCTCTCTTTCTATCTCTCTCTCTCTCTCTCTCTCTCTTTCTATCTCTCTCTCTCTTTCCGCAGCTCCTCCTGCCTGCTGAGTTGAGCTTCCTCACGACTTTAGCGCTGAGAGCAGCAGTTTAGCCGACCACTCATGCATATTCAACACTCGCTTTAGGTAGCGGCCAAGGAACTGTGAAGAGAGTGGTGAACCTCGAAGAGCGAGGAGGAGGAGGAGCAGAAGGAGGCATGCACGGGGTGGAAGTCAATGAGGAACCAGAGGAAGATGGAGGGATGGTGAGAGCGAAAGAAAAGGGAAGAAAGATTGAGGTCAATTTCCAACCTTGAATGAAATATCCAAGAAGTTTTCACCGGCAATGCTGGAGTTGTCTCTCCTGGTGCCACGGTAACGCTTCTTTGTTACCGTGGCACCAGTGATGTCACCTGTTTCACACACAGGGCGACTGAGTGCAGGAACAATCAAATGTCTGAATGGGATTGATTGAGTACAATGTCTTTGACGAAGGCTAACCGCATGTAAATCACATATTTGGTTACAATTATTAGACAAGTATGCTACATAGCTCAGTATAATATACAGTATATATGGCACATTTATCTTAAAGTACATCAATAGTAGATAGAGAGAGGTGAGAAAAGATAGACTTGGAGAGAGAAAGATGGATGTATGGAGAAGAGGAGAGTGAGAGATTCAGGTACAGAGAGGTAGAGAGGTTGGGGCGAGAGAGAGAAAAAGGCATAGCGAGAGATAGACGAAGATATGACGAGGTGGGAGAGATGCTGCACTCTCCTGCTCAGTGTGAGACAGGGGATGAGAGGAGGAGGGTGGGGGAGGAGGGTAAGGGAGGGGTGCGAGGGGGATGTGAACGAGGGGGAGAGGAGATGGGGATGAGGGAGGGGGGAGATGCCCTGCAACTCAAGGCTCCAGAGCAGGAGAGAGAGGAGGAGAGGAGGAGAGGGTAGAGGAGGAGAGGAGGAGGAGCAAGTCCTCCACTGAGAATGGCGAGCTAACAAGGCTGGAGCGAGGGTGGGCTGGGAGCAGAGTGGAGAGTCCTGGCCCTGGAGTGGCTCCGGTGAGGCCGGGTTCACAGGAAAGAGAACGGCATTTTCAGAGTAAATTGATCACGGACGGTCTGTTCTTCTCAATATTACTGTAAACAAGAGGCTGTGTCTAAAAGCGTCAAATTGGACTCATAAATGAAATAGCTCATTGCATTGTGTCAGGCCTGAGATCAATCAGGTCACACGTGCGCGCGCATGCACCCACACATGCACGCACTTGCGCGCACGCAGGCACGCACGCACACGCAGGCAGGCACGCACGTGCTCCGTAAGGACCTGTGCTTTTCATCCGTGCAGTTGTGCTGCTCCTCTCGCTCTGTAATGGAGCAAGCTCTCTCCCTCGCTCCTGCTCTGCCACACAGCTCTCCTGAAGGCCCGAGTGTGGTTTGATACCACACTGTGTGTGTGCCCGCGTGCGGATGTGCGTGCACGCGCAGGTGCGCGCGTGTGAACGCGCAGGTGCGCGGCGGCGTGCGAGTCTGTGATGTAACGCAGCGACGGCTAAAGTCTCGTGTTCGTACGCACGCTCCGCCGACGAGGAGGAAACTCGCTTCTCTAAGACGATGGCATCTGCTGACTAAAACGCCAAATGCTCAATGTGAAAGTCAATGACCACTTCCTTATCTTTCCACTCCATTAACAACGCAGGTATCTTCACGCAAATGAACGAAACCGCATCGCCCCTTCCCTCCCTCCCACCCCCGCCCTCCCTCCCTCCCTCCCCCCCCACCCCCTCCCCCCTCCCGCCGCAC